>APFE030865712.1:713-19941 GCA_000404065.3 Pinus taeda | reverse complement strand
AGCATGAACCCACATAAAAAGAAAACATGATTAGAGCAACTGGTGAACATGTAGCACTTCCAGCTATGAATGTTTAAGAAGGTAAGCATGTAATAGCTCTGCGGAAACACAATTTACCTAAAAGGTCTTGTCCGCTGCCAAACCCTGAGTCTGAACAATACTGACAACTTGAACGTAATTCTATGCGCCCAGTATACTAGAGCCACTAATGGAAGGGCCAAACTAGAGCAGGCTTCGTAGGAGAGCTGCCAAGCAAATGAGGTCAATCTCATTGCATTCCAAAGAAGAGGTAAGTTCTCAGAAGGTCGCTATCGTCAGATTGCGGGAGATATTATGCACCGTTGATGAGGGCGAGGTTTCCAAGTGGGTTGATGAGACTGGACCGCCGCCCAGGCCACATACAGGACGAAGCGGGTAGAGTTAATAACATTTGCAGTAGGCATGGCAAGCCACGTGATGGCAGAAGCATAAAACATAGATTGGAGTCTATTTGCAAGCCGCGTATACCACCAAGCATGAAACCAAACCCTCGGAATTAAAGTGTGTATTAATGACACTAGTACAATAGTGATTACAACAAAATCTAGAGCTGCGTGTATACCAAGAATTCAATCTTGTGGAGAAACTTTATAGTTACAGTAAAAAAAAATTATGAGGTATGTAATTTCTATAATTTAATAAGGTGGAGTCCTTACAAGTGGTATCAGAGCCAAGTTTCAAAAACTATGGCCTCGAGAAATAAATAGATAAAGTATATTCATTTTATTTCCATTTCTATTGTGTATTTAAAGAAAAAAAAACAGTTAATGCATTAACCCTTCTTCTGTTACTTTTCTTATGTTAAGTACAGGAAAATAGAAGACCGCCAATATGAGAAGAGCAGACAGTGTTTCACATAGGTTTGTGGTGGGTTAGGGACCTGCAACAGGCCCTGAAAATAACCCAGAATTATGGGTATAGCTTGGAGAGGAGACTCACAATACGAATCTAGCAATATTAGAGACAGTATAGGAGTTGAAAAATGAAATGGCCTGATTGTAGGAGGATAATGCGAGGTTAACCATGGAAAAGGAAAGGATTATAAAGAGCCTATCTGATAAGCAAAATCAACAACCGCTAAATCCCAATGCTGAGCAACAAAGGGTGTCGGAGGAGCAGAATTACCACACAAAACCAGAACAGTCAGAAGGAAGGGAGGAAGAACGAGAAGAACGATCTGATAATGCTTCCGAGCAACAGACATTAAAAAGGCAATGGAAAGAGTTGCAAGGGTAGTTTCGTAAGATCAAACTGTCAAACTTTGATGGAGAATTGGAGGAAGAAGCCGAGGCATGGTTGATTAATATGAACAAATACTTCCAGTTATATGAATACGATCACAACCTCAAGGCACAGTTGGGAATTTTCCAATTACAGGGAAAAGCCACCTTGTGGTGGAAAGAAGTTAAGATTGTAAGAGGAGTAAGCGAACAGAATATAACTTGGGAAAAACTTCAAAAATAATTTAAGGAAAGATACCTAACCGAATGTTTTTACGACGAAAAAAGCAAGAGAATTCCATGACCTACAACTGGGACAACAAACTATGGATGAGTTTATCACTTGTTTTACTTCATTGCTCTATTATGTGCCTTATATTCGAGAGGAAAAGGCTAAAGTATAGAGGTTCGTCAGTAGTTTACCTTTGAACATGAGGGAAAGAATTGAGTTTGACAATCCAAAAACGAAGGATGAGGTAATATGTAAAGCCAGAATTTTTTACCAGCAAAGTAAATAGAAGGAAGAAATCTCGGGTAAAAGGTGGATTGATAAGAGAAGCAACAAGTTGGCTGGAAATAATAAAGGAAATCGAGGTGGTGGTAACAAGGGATTTGCCAAAGGGAAAAACAACAGAATATACAGAAGAATCCGCTCAGGTCAAAGCCAACCAATGAGTCCAGAATCAGTGCACAACCTGGAAAAATAGACAATGAAGGGATAGCAAGGCCTCGAGTGCAATGTTGGGGCTGCGGTGGGCCTCATTACGTTAAAAACTATCCTCAACGAAAGGGAACCGAATAGGTTTCCTAGATCTATGAATCATCTATAGTCGGCGATGTAGGACATAGTTTACCAAGGATTAATGTTGCCTTGGAAGATCATCAGGCGAAGTACCAGCCGACCATGGTGGAATTCCAAGGTAAGATCTTAGACCTTGTTGTAACTGTTTTAATTGATCATGGAGCTACATTAAGTTATATTAGTCCTAAGGTTGTGGAGGATTGTAAATTGCAGCCTATTAAATTTAAGGACCCTTGGCTAGTACAGCTGGCAATAGGAGCAAAGAGACAAGTGCTTGCTAAGGTCAATAACTGCCCTTTAAAGATAGCAAGACAGCCAGTGATGGTAGATTTAAACGTGCTTCCCCTTGGTTCATATAATGTACTGATTGGTATGGATTGGTTAGAAAAACAATGATCCATAATTAACTTTAAAAAAAACACTATCTGTTACAAAGATGAGCTTGGAGGAAGGAAAGAGATGCAAGGAATTAAGCGGCCAGTGTAGATTCGGCCAATAACCGCCTCTCAATTAGCAAAATGCATTAGGAAAGGATGTCAGATTTATGCCATCCAAGTGGGTTATGCCAACTCGAAAAATAAAATAGCCACATTGGAAAACATTCCTATGATACAAGAATTTTCTGATGTGTTTCCGGAAGAGATTCCCAGACTGCCACCCAAGAGAGACATAGACTTTACTATCGAATTGGTACCAGGGGAAGCCGCAGTATCCCGAGCACCCTACAGAATGAGCACACTAGAATTGAAAGAGTTAAAAATGCAATTACAAGAGCTATTAGACAAAAACTACATTCGCCCCAGTGTGTCCCCTTGGGGAGCCCTGGTATTGTTCTTTAAGAAGAAAGACGGGACCCTTCGCATGTGTATGGATTATCGTCAATTGAATAAATTGACAATCAAAAAATAAGTATCCTCTACCCCGTATTGATGAACTTTTTGATCAAGTAAAAGGAGCAACGGTATTCTCCAAGATTGATTTGTGATCAAGGTATAACCAAATCAGGATTAAAGAAGAAGACATAGCAAAAGTTGCTTTTAGAACACGATATGGTCTTTATGAGTTTGTGGTGTTACCCTTTGGGTTAACCAATGCCCCCACAACCTTTATGTGTTTAATGAACATCATATTTCATCAGTGTTTGGATAAGTTTGTGCTTATTTTTATTGATGATATACTGATATAGTCCCGAACTATGGAGGAGCATAAGGAGCACCAAATTGGTACTGCAAACCCTCTCAGAACACCAGTTATATACCAAGTTCAGCAAGTGTGATTTCTTTAAAGAACAAATACAATATTTGGGACATATAATCACTAAAGAAGGGATCGTGGTGGATCTCGAAAAGATAAGGAACATAATGGAATGGTCGGTACCAAAGGATGTGGCAGACATCAGATCCTTCATGGGATTAGCAGGTTATTACAGACGGTTTGTAGAAGGATTTTTGAGAGTAGCTTATCCTATCACTTTCTTACATAAAAAGGGAAGAACTTTTAGGTGGACCCCAGAATGCAAAAAGAGTTTTGAACAACTTAAGCATCTGCTCACCACCGCACCCATTCTAAGCATAGCCGATCCTAGTAAAGATTATGTGGTGTGCACGGACACAAGTAAGGAAGGAGTAGGAGGTGTGTTAATGCAAGAAGGGAAGGTAATTACTTACGAGTCAAGAAAATTAAAAGAGCATGAAAATAAATATTCCGCTTATAATCTGGAGTTGGCATCGGTCATTCATGCTTTAAAAATGTGGCGACATTATCTTATGGGAAGAAAATTTTTATTATTGACAGACCACCACAGTCTGACCAATTATTTTAGCCAGCCCACCTTAAATGCTAAGCAAGTATAGTGGGTGGACTTCTTAAGTGGCTTTGATTTCGAGATCAAGCATTTGAAAGGGAAAGAGAACCGGGTGGTGGACACTTTGAGTCAAAAATTACAATGTCTATATGAGATTTCTTATAGTAAAGGGCAAAGCACATTTGAAGAAATGATTAAGAAGGCAGCAGAACAAGATACCGCATATCAACAAATAAAACAGCAAGCGCAACACTCAACCAACAAGGAAAATTGGCAAGGTTATGCTATGGATGTTGTTGGAATGTTGTATTATAAGAAAAGGTTGTATGTGCCTAATCAAAACAGCATTAAAAACCTGATTTTGGATGAATTTCATAAGAGCCACTATGCTTGACACCCGGGGTATCAGAAAATGATCATTGCGCTCCATAAAGAAGATTATTGGCTAGGTATGAAGAAAGATATGGCTGAATACTTGGCACGTTGTCTAGAGTGCCAACAAATTAAAGCAGAACACCAACAACCTGCAGGGTTATTACAACCATTTCCCATTCCGGAATGGAAGTGGGAAACCATTTCTATGGATTTCATAACGGGTTTGCCCGAGTCAAAGAAAAATAATGACTCCATCATGCTGGTGGTGGACAAGTTAAGTAAATCAACGCATTTTATACCTGTGCAATCTACTTACAGAGTTGTGAAGATCGCCCATGTTTTTATGCAGAATATATTTAGGCTGCATGGGTTACCAAAAAAAATAATTCCAGACCGTGATGTAAAATTTACATCGATCTTTTGGAAAACATTGCTTGAAGAATTGGTGACTCGGTTGAATTTCAATACAGCTTATCACCCTCAGACTGATAGACAAACAGAACGGGTGAACCAGGTGGTGGAAGACATGTTAAGGGCATATGTAATGCAACAACCAACCAAGTGGGAAGATTATATGCACTTGGTCAAGTTTTCGTACAATAATGGATATCATACATCATTGCAAATGGGCCCATTTGAAGTATTGTACGGGCGGAAGTGTCCCACGCCCTCAAGCTGGGGTGGACCGGAAGACAGATTGATGTTAGGTCCCGAAATGCTTAAGGAAATGGAGGAAATGGTTAAGAAGGTACGGTCCAATTTAAAGGCAACTTAGGATAGGAAAAAGAACTTTGTTGATTGGAAAAGTAAGTTTAAGGAGTATCAAGTCGGTGATCATGTGTATGTGAGAATTCGAGCAAAAACGAGCACATTGCAATGGAGTGGGTGGACTAAGTTGGCACCCCAATTTTTTGGACCTTTTCAAGTCTTAGCAAGAATTGGGCCGATAGCATACCAGCTCGCTCTACCGAGTCATATACGGGTCCACAATGTCTTCCATGTTTCCGTGTTAAAAAAATATGTTTATGATCCTAAGCATGTAATCAGATGGCAGGGTATACAAGTAAGAATTATCTCCGGTAGATCAATCTAAATGTTAAAAAAAAAAAACTAATTTAGGATGTTGCATGTTTCAGGTCGAATCAGAAGGAGAAATCTTAGTCGAGCCGCTGAACATCCTCGATCGGAGAGAAGTAATGTTGCGGAAACGAGCTATTACCCAAGTTAAAATGTAGTGGCAGCACTTTGGGCCTAATGAGGCCACCTGGGAAGATGAAGAGCTCATGAAAAAGGCTTACCCAGGGCTGTTTATGGCCGAAAGACATCGGGCCAATGTCCAATTTCAGGAGGGGGAGATGTAATATCACCAGAATGTTGTAAATATTTTATTTACCATAGTGAAAACAAACTGAAGGATGATGGTTATTATCTGTTTGAATTAATTAATATTTTTATTTTATTTAATGAAAATGAGAAATGATTTCCTAGTGAAGAGGAGATCATGTAACCTCTGAGGAAGGAAGTTAAAAGAAACAGTTGTTGGAACCCTAACTACCTCCCCTAACTGTGGAGGGCTTCCAGGAAAAGGAAGTGAGGGGAGGAAAAAAATGCGTTGTAGAGACAGGAAGTGGAAAAGGGGAAAAAGCTTGCTATGTCTGGTGATGATCAGATAGCAAGGGCGCAGAGCGCGAGCAACCTACAAAAGACTGTATGTCTTTGAGCAAGCTAGGAGGGAGATTTGGTATCGAAAGATAATCTCATTGTCGGGCGGTTTGACTAGCTACAGAATCAGAGGTGACCTCTTCCTCTAGAGTTACTTACTTGGAAGCAGCTCAAGTATGTGGTACCAACCGAAGACTGTGCTAATATTTGAACTGAATTAGAAATGTTATTCTTCTGCAAGCAACAGGTTCCTAGAGTTTATAACCGAAATAAATATAGCAAGTTTCAGATACTTTCTTTATATACAAAGTTTACTATTTCCATAAGATACTTGTAGCAAGTGCAACTGTCTAGGTGGGTCATTCTCATTTAAGAAATTAGTTTATATTCTCTATTTAAAAAAAACTATGTTCAGAGTGGAAAGTTGATTTCTATTTTGTTGAAAAACTCCATTCTGATAGTCTAAAGATTGCTCGTAGAATAATTATGTTTCAAACAAAAAATTATAATTCTTTTACAATTCCATTCAATACAGAAATGAAAGATAAGACCATAGTGAGGAAAAAAGAACTAGGCCACTTGGGCTAATGTATTTTCAAATATCAGAACTATATGATAATATAAGAACCCTAGGACTATGTACAGTTCCTAAATAAAACAACGGAAGAGGAAAATGCTTTCTCATACGCATGACTAAATAAAGAACTTATAATAGATGTCTCATTTGTAAGTAACCTAAAGACAAATGTAGAAGCAGATTAACCATGTTCTGGAGCAGATAACAAGTCTGGGGTATGCGAAAGAAGGGTCGCTCTGCCCTGTGGTCAGGGTTATGAATTGCGGATGAGTCCAAGAATCCCTGAGTCCAGAGCATAACAGTGGAACCCTATCGAGTCATAACTAAACCTTTCGAGGGATGAAACCCTCATGATTATAAAGCCATAGGATTTGCAAAACATAAGGCAATCTTATAAAAGATATTGGTGCCGAGGGAAAACATTAACACATTGACCCCGTATGAATAGGCTCTAATATTTACAAACTAGAATCGCGCATAGTAAGAATAAAGCCAAAAACGCAAATGCGGTTATCAAAATACTTTGTACCTGACATTCAATTTTATAGGTAAAGAACAGAACTCTATGCTAGCCAAGCCCACATTTCAACTTAAAATACATAGTTTCAATGCAATACTTCCTTGAAATTTGAAAAGTCCCAACAAATATTTACAAAAGCATAAAAGAATGACCAAACAAAGGTATTACATTTACACAATAGAGAAAAGGGTCCAATGCAGGTGGGCATAGTCCCAGCTATGCACTAGGTCATCCACATTATAAATGAGAAAATTCTATACAGTTCTTCAACTTGGAAATTCCAATATAATTACAAAAATAATAAACTAGGCAGAGTCTAGATATTCGTGTGCAACAGAAAGCACTGAGTTCGTAAAGGGAACAATGCCCTTTATTAACAAATATTACACAGAAGAAAACCCCAGAAGGGAAGATCCTTCGACAAACTTGGGGAAAACCTCTTGAAACCCTAACCATTTGATTCTATATGCTGTCATTAAGACCAAGAAGCCATATAATATGCAAAGTATCGAGACCCAGACATCACCCTAAACCTTAATCCTTAAGCTCAAGGGCACCAGGCCGGGATGAACTCTTACTTGGAAACCCTTAAATCCCTACGTTGCAGGAGCGCCTTTCCACCAATTGTGGCTGAGAGATTTGAGGCAGTCAACAGGCATCCTGCATGGTATCATAGCCATAAGGTATTCGATTAATGCAACTGATAAAAAAAATACACAATAACTGAGATAGCCAAGAAAAAAGGACAATGCCGGGAAGATTCCAACCCAAACACATCTTACTCGGGAGATGTCAAAACTGCCACTAAAGGAGCACCTCTTCTTTTGAAATAGTTAAGAGCCATAGATGTACCCGGAACATCTTGCGAGCAACATGAACCCACATAAAAAGAAAACATGATTAGAGCAACTGGTGAGCATGTAGCGCTTCCAGCTATGAATGTTTAAGAAAGTAAGCATGTAATAGCTCTACGGAAACACAATTTACCTGAAAGGTCTTGTCCACTGCAAAACCCTGAGTTTGAAAAATACCGACAACTTGAACGTAATTATGTGCACCCAGTATACTAGAGCTACTAATGGAAGGGGAAAACTAGAGCAGGCTCCTCAGGAGAGCTACCAAGCAAATGAGGTCAATCTCATCGCACTCCAAAGAAGACGTAAGTCCCAAGAAGGTCACCCTTGTCGGATCGCGGGAGATATCATGCATGGTCGATGAGGGCGGGGTTTCCAAGTGAGCTGATGAGACCGAACCACCTGCCCAAGCCACGTACAGGATGAAGCGGGTAAAGTTAATAACATTCACAGCAGGCATGGCAAGTATAACGACCTGTAGTTCCTGGGCGTGTGGGTGAACGGGCGTGCGCACAGATGAGGCTTGAATGAGCGACGGACGAGCTGAACGGAATGCGGTTACGAGATGTGAGCTCTTTTTGTACTGTGATGATACTTATGCGCACAAGGGAAGGGAGAGAGAGCTTTTTTATAGGCGTGGTAGCATGTGCGAACATGTATGGAGGTTGACCTTTGAACGTGGGCAAAGTCGACGGTGCGTTGAAGCTTTTGCGATGGTGTTAGGGCGTTGGGCGAGTCGGCTGGGCAGTCAGACTTCGCCCTATGCATGTGTATATATTGGATGAACGTGGAGCTAATTCCACCATCAATCACTCGCTCATCTTCTTCACTCTAAGGGAGAAAGGCGCAGATTTATTGCGTGGTGTTAGGTTCCTATACCAATAGGTTTCATCTTTCATGATTAACAGTGGAAGGGCTAAATATGTTCATCATTGCAGGCTGCAAAGGTTCCATATTTTGTGTACATACTATAAAAATTAAAAAATGAAAAGAGGGTATGCCTTAAAAGAATAATCAAAAAGGCAAGAAAATCAAGTGGTCAAGAGAAAAGTGAAAATGAACCCCAAACTAAAGACTAGGAAAGTGGCCAGTCAAAATGCCACTACTATCTTTTGGGCAGTATCATGCTCTGCAAATACTGCTTAATCACACTTAATGGGTGGCCCAATAATCTAAACTAGACCATGCCATGGTTAAATTGCTTGCTGCAGAATAGAGAATGTTCCCTGACCAAACAGCTCAAGCTTGGCAGATGAGTAGCTAGGTAGAGAGATAAAGGTGCCCAACTGTTTAATCTGGGGCCTTGGAAGAAATAAGGGTAGGTTTTAGATAGGAGGGCAGTCAAAAGAAAAAGAGGACAATCAGGGTCTGCTAATTCAAGTTCACCCACTTTAAATGAAGAAAAAATGTTAGGATTACTAGGATGGGTAAGTAGTGCAAGGTTGCAGAAATGGAGGGCCATCACCAAGTGGCTTACTAAGTGCAAAAACTCATGCCACTCAGGGTATTGGCATCAAAAGCAGAGATTGGAGGACAAGCATTGGAAGCATGTCTAATTTCCCCTATTTTTCCCCAAACTTCATTCTTTACTAACACCCCCAAGGGCCTTAAGATCTGCTCAGGTGTCCAGTTCCACTTATTTCATGACAAACTACTTGGTCTAACCATGAAGTTCAAACATGAAAAGAAGCCACATTTTTTGTGTAAAAAATCTTTCTCATCAGTTCATTTATCCTCAAAAATCCTAAGCTAAGTTTTACCTATTAGAACTTAGCTTTACCCCTTCATTCACCTCACAAAGCCATATTAATCACTAATGTATTATTTAGCTCCCTAACTTCCCCCTTTCCCTAATTCTATTAGAATCTATGGAAAATTTCCCAAAAAATATCTATAAATACCCTCCCCCTAGCATTATAGCTATATAACCCTTCCTTGGGGAAATATTAACCTATCTGGGGTTGGTATTAACCCCTTTGTCCCTAAACTATGGCTTCTTTTCAAAAGCTATGGTTAAAACCCTAAAATCTGCAACCCTGCCCTCATTTATCCATGTACACATTTTTCCCGCCCTAAACCCATTTTATTATAAAGTTTTTTAAATAAAACATTTAAATAAAATGCGCATTCAAACCCTTGAAAACCCATAATCCTAAAGTTTTAAACCCCCGGGCCCAATTTTAATTAAATTAATTAATTTATTTGGGCGGGTGCCCATTTAATTTAACACGACGGCATGTCACAATCACTGCCCGCCGCACGATCTTCCGCCCCACCCATCCAATGGTGGGCGGTCAATCCTGTACGCAACCCGCCCGAACTTTTGCGTCCGAGGGATGGGCGGTATTGCCGCCGTACCCCCGCCATGCATCAGGTGCCCACGATGTTCGCTGCCCCCCCCTCGAAACCACTTACCGCCCTCAACCCTTCCGGGGAGACCGCTTACCACCTCCTCCCCGCGCTGACGTCACACCCCCGTCAGCGTGACGTAACCCATCCTTGCCGCCACCAAGCCCCCACGTCGCACCCGGCCACTGTGTCACCCTGTCCACCCTACCACTGTGTCACCGCCACCTGGGCACCCAGGTCAGCTGCCACGTCACCCATCCGTACCCGCGCCCATGATGATGTCAGCATGACTTCATCACCAAAAAGGCACCAATATGCCAAAAATGCATAAAAAGGCGAGAATTAACCGTTATTTCACATTGTTTTTTACGATTTCCAGAGCTCCTCTGCATGCGAAAACCAACGTACAATGGTCAAAACTAAAAAGCCACCCACCAAAGTTGCTGCCGCCTCCATTATGAACCCGAGTACCTACAATTCCTGCAATTCGACCGGTGCAAATGACTCCCACGCCATAAAAACCAGTTATTTGCCGCAGGCGTCCTCTTTACCCATTGTTCTCCTTTGCTATCCTGATTTCCTGCATAAAAACTCTGTCAAAAGCTCCACATTGATAAATTCACCACTGAAATCTACTTAAGAAGCCAGTAAAACCCCTGCGCGACAAAAAAGCTTGAAGAAACCCGTGCCCCTCTGTAAAATTCACAATTTCACCACAAAAAGAAATTGAAGGAGCTGAGCTATAGGCTAGAAAACTAATTTAACAGTTCCCTCACCCATGCTAAAGACGTTTCGTGCAAGTAACCAGCTAATTAGCTCAACACACTCTGGTTCTTCAAAACAGAGTGCCCCACAGATTCATTAAGCCTGTAACAGCCTCCTTGCACTGCCAAACTGCTCACTGCAAACAGAGATCAGCAAGCATTCCTCAGCATTCACATCAAGCTTGAAATACAGTAAACATCCAGCTAAAACCAGAAAATGGCCACTCTAGTTTCTCTGGATGTAGCTCCTATAAATCCACCTAACAAAGAACTGGAAGCTATGCCATTGGTGGACAGTGATGCCCTCATTACAGACTTTGTGGCAGAGAGGAATCACTTACAGACTTATTGCCAGCTAAGAAACTGTCACTAGGACAACATTGACCTGTATGGCATCTGGGAATCTAATCTGCCCACCTACTTCCTGGCTTCTGTGAACATTTTCCCTGAAGTCATCCACCTCTATGCATAAAATTATGACCAGAAACTCAGGGCTGTGAAGTCTCCATTTGGAAGCATCCTCTTTTATATAACGCCAGATTCCATCAACCAGATGCTAAACTACAAGCAGACCCAGCTGCTATACCCCTTATCCATGAACTACTTGCTAGATGAGGGCTCCAAGCTCTCTAGCACATACATTGCTACAATAGCCAGGAAATTCATGAAGGCAGACTGCCAACCTTCTGGGCCACCTCCTTTTTCTTATGCAGATTTCAATGAGGTTGGCAAGCTGCTGGTAGACATGCTAACCTCTGTGTTGGGGTTCACTACAAATAAGCATGTTAATCTAACTGTGCTGGTCATGCTCTCAGCATATAGCCTTGTGAAGCCCCCTGCTATGAAGTACAATTATGCCAAATACATTGCCAATAAGATACATGATCAATTGTCAAGACAGAATAGGGAGGCAATATTCAAGTATTCCTCATACATCTATCACCCATTCTTGTACTATCAAACGGATTGCTTCCATTGCTCAATCAAGAAGCTAGACTCACATGGTGAGAGGAGGTCTATTATCTTCTGGTCTTCAGTCTTCCACCAAGTCCAAAATTCCCCCTACTCATACTGTGAATTCATTGATCAGTTTGTGTATCTAGTCACATGCCTCTTAAAGAGGACCCCTCCTATCAGATTGTCCAAGGATATGTAGAAAATCTTGCAACTATCTAGGAGTTACAAGATAGGTGATTGGTACTTGTACCAAAATCACACAGTCATTAGAATCTATGGTTGTGATCTCTGTCCCTACAGGCTCCCAAAATATGTGCCCATGAGGCTATTTGCCCTGGAATACTACAGGCAACTTATAAACTCTGATCTGACACACTTTCATAGTGCCAAGAAGAAAGCCAACCTAAAGTTCAGAGACCACCTAGGCCCATTTGTCATGAACAAGAAAGATGGTTGGCAAGAAGCTGATCAAATACTAGGGCAATAGCTTAAACTCAAAAGAAGCTTTTGGTGGGTCCCTTATGACCCTGAAGGTTTCATCAGTGCCAGGAGGGTCAAATATAGGATGCTAGCCTATAAGCATTGCCCATACCCACAAATACAACACTTTGCTAACCAAGATGAATGGGTACCTGACTCAATAGTAGAGGAATTGAGTCAGGAAGAAAAAATGGAGCAGACTGTAAAGGACTTGGAAAAAACTCTTGACTTAGATTCTTGTCAACAGGTCTTGTTCAAACAACTAGTCCAAGTAGGAGAAGGCACTTCTACTGCTCCAGTTGTACAAGACACCCAACAAGCTCCAGCAACAACAACTACAGCAAAGGGAAAGGAGAAGATGGATGAACAGCAAGAGGTAGAGACAGGGCAGCCCAGCACATCAAAGGATCAGCAATCACAGCAAGCCCCTCCACAGCAAACTGAACAACCTCAAAACCCAGTTTTGCAAACTCCTCTCAATGATGAGAGAGGAAAAAAGAGAGACAGAGAGGAGGTCACACCTCCAACAGGGTCATCACAGCAACCATAGGCCAAGAGGCCAAGGATAGACCCTGAAACAGAAGAAGGAGACATAAGTGAAGAACGGGCATAAAGCCACAACAGAGAAAGGAAAACAAGCCAGCAGACTGCCACTAGCTCATTTCAACTAGAACAGGCCCAACAGCATACCACAGAGGTGTCTTCCTCAAGACAACAGGGCAAGAAACCAGCTGCAGTCAAAGAAGGATTCATAGAGATCAAGGCACAGAATGAATTGGTGAGAGTGCAGCTCTATGAGCAATTCCTGAAGACAACTCTAGCCAAACAACAAAGGCTGAAGGCTGCCTATGATCTGAAGGAAGAAAAGATGATCTTCACCCATCTGAAGCCTAAAGTCCCACATCCAAAGACCCCAGCAGATTACTACAGAACAAAACTGGAGGTCTTTTCCAAAGACATACACCCCATGGATCATATTGAGCTACACAAACAGACCGGGGAAATGGTGTATGCAACACTTGCTAACAGGGCAATGCTGGCCCATCAGCTAAAGGAAGCCCTGGAGAACACAAACAGGCAGCTTGATTTTGAAAGATTGTCTTCCTCTGCAAAGGACAATAGAATAAAGACTCTGGAGGACATAATAGTTGATTTGGGACATGACCCAAAGGATCCAAAGGGTGTTAGAGCCCTTATGAAGAAGAAAGAGGATGACATTGCTACACTAAGGAGGCAGGCAAAATTGCCTCCTACAATTCACCCTCAAACAGCAGAACTTGCACAAGAAAAGCAAGTAGATGATGCTATGGAGCTGCTCCTGGTTATGAACCAAAGAATCTTACAAATGGAGGCAGAATTAGAGAAGGCACTGCAAGATAAGCAAGGGGAATCAGCCTCCTAGCCCCCTCAAACATCAACAAATCTCGAACCTCCCCCTCCAACACAAGCAGCAGCAGCCCCTCCTGCTATTCTAGCACCTACCACAGCTACATCAGCAACAGGAGCAACAGTAGAAGCAACAGCAGCAGGAGAATCCAGCATGGGCATGGAGGAGTTGATGAAAGCTGTTAAAGAGCTTGAAACTCAAGTCACTGAAATAAATGTTGCCAAGCTGAAGACCAGTTATGACAAATCAAAGATGACAATGGCAAAAAAACAAAGAGAAATAAAGGCCTTGGAGGCCAAAGTGAAAACTCTGGAAAAAGAATTGCTGCTAGGTAAAACCCTAGCAGAAATAAAGAAGATTGTTTGGGCCAAAATTGGCCAATCTATACAGGACCAATGGAGGTCTATTCAGGGAATTTTTGATCAGGTTGAGCTGATAGATGTGGCTCATGTGGAAATACAGAGAGCCAGGACAGCTCTGGGAATAATGCCCGAGCAGGCCACCAGAATGATTCATTTCCTTAATAACCGCACTAGAGAGGAACTGGAAGTTCTAGAAATAAGCAGCAGAACAGATACAATCCTCACAGCCAAAAAGGTACTGACCTTGAGGAATTTTACTCAAACTTTGGAGAGGAAATGTCAGGAGATGAAGGTAGAGATAGATGAATTTAGAGCAAAGATGACTATACTACAGGACAAAGGACTGCCAAGCCTAGTGACTGGCACAGGACAGTTGTTGTCATATAATCAGTATATGAAAAGGATCAACAATTATGTTGAAAACCAGATCACAGCATCCAGAAGCTCCATAGAAGAAGCAGGGCCTCCCTCCGAGCAATCCCTCTATGACAAGCTGGAAAATCTGTTCTTTATTGAACATGAAATAAATCATTTGTTTGAGGTGCCTCCAAATTTCTACAGACATACAGAGGTAGATGAAACACTAGTAAAAATGAAGAGGCATCAGCTACCTCCAGCTGATTGGTGGCAAGCAATGCTGGAGATTTTGCCCAGATAATTCCACTTTTCTTTTGCCTTTTTTGAGAAATCAAAGTTTACAGGTCAGCAGACAGGGGAGCAGGCAGATCAGCACACAGGTACAGCAAGCAGCCGTACAAATGACTCAGCAATGCACCCAGACAGTAGGCTCAATTAACGCAAAGTTAAAGGCACAGCTGCAGCCCACTTTCCAGAGCCACAAAGTCAAAAGTTGTCTGACAGAAAGATAGCAGCTATCTCAGCATTAAATGCTATATTTATGTTTTCATTTACTTTTTGTAAGAGAGTTGGTGGTGCAATTTATTGTACAATAACTCTCTACTGAGATATTTTGTACCCTATTTTGTATATATATCCCCTCAGATAACGCATTGAGGGTCGGTTGTGGTGTAATTCTTTCTGGAGAGCTCTATTGTATTCTGGAGACATTTTTGATAATACAAATTGTTGATGGAGATTTCTGGTTCTCACGCTGTCTGAAGATGGATATGAAAAGCTCTGTTTAGTTGCAGAATTCCTGTGTCATTTGTCGAATCAATAAGTTTATCTTAATTGTGTATGTGTTTTCTGTGTATTCCATAACTCTTATGTTTTCATAATCTTAGTAAGTAGAGAAAAAGAATAGCTTAGGATTTGTTCCAAACACCCTATGCTCAATCTCTATTTCTAAATATGTTTTCTTCTAGATGAGACATAGATATGGATTCTTAATTGCTCACGTATGAACTAATCCTATCATGGTGAATATTGTTTAAGAATTCTTAACTGCTCTTAAGAAATACCTTCATGTTTCTTCATTTAGCATAGTGAAAGATTCTTAACTGCCTTTCACTCACTAATTCCATAATTTCATTAAGAAATCTGGTAAATTGTTTCACAAATGCCTAACTTGCTCTGCAGCAATACTCTGTCTTCAAAATCCACTTTCAGTAGCACAAATACCTCAACTCCATTGCCCAATGGAACAAACTGTCCTATGATCTGTATCTCAGTTCTATCTGAATTCACCAACCCACCATATTCAAACAAACAGTATACCATAGCTAGCCTAAAACATTCACCAACAAAGCTAAACTATAAAGAGAGAGCCCTCTCTGGTTGCAGGTAGGCTAGAACCTGTAGCTAAAAGATTGGTCAGTGGTTACCTCGGCCGTATTCCCTTTAGGAAGCATGGAACAACCTGAGTGATAACATCAATGGCGACTCCACTAGGGACCATGTCAATATACCAAGTGAAAGGAAATAAGCTTCCTGTTTAAAAAATCCTATCATAAGATACTAGG
This sequence comes from Pinus taeda, assembly GCA_000404065.3. Classification (NCBI taxonomy): domain Eukaryota; kingdom Viridiplantae; phylum Streptophyta; class Pinopsida; order Pinales; family Pinaceae; genus Pinus; species Pinus taeda. The sequence continues at coordinate 3,867 of APFE030865712.1, read as the reverse complement.
GAAAGAAAACTCAGAAGCTGGCTCCAAAGAAGAAATCTCGTTACACTAGGTCCAATCCTGACCCTAATCCCCCAACTATCTTTGAAAACCCCAATTTAATCCCCAAAATATTAAAGAAACAAGAGCAGTTAAGGAAGCTCTCAGATTCAGATACTGAGCCAAATCAACAAAGCTATATTCCTACTCCTGTCAAAACATCAGTTCACCCTCACACTACCCCTGCTTATCCTAGTTCTTCATCCACCTCCCAAGGTAGTTTCCCCACTCCCCCATCCCCAACACACCTCACTCCTGTTATCCCTGTTGTTCCAATTGTTCCACTCCTTCTTGCTGCCCCTTTCATCCCTGCAAATATGGCTAGATATGCTCCTTTAATCCTGCCTGCAAATCCAGGGGCAATGCCCCAAGACTATCAAGGCAAAATCACTTACTTTGATGGAACTGGCACTTATACTGCCCAACAACACACCAAGAGGATGCAGGACTATTTTGAGAACTATGAGATAGATGATGAAGATGTAAGAATGAATATTTTTGTGCAAAGTCGGACAGGGGATGTAAGGAATTGGTTCAGGTCTCTAGCTGCAAACTCTATAGTCAATCCTGATGCCTTATACCTAATTTTTTTAAACAGGTGGGAAAAGAAGAAAGACCCCCTTCACATACTGACAGAGTATGATAACTTGAAAAGGGGCCCACAAGAGACAGTTCAAGATTACTGTGCTAGGTTCAACAATGTATAGAACGCTATCCCTCAAAACTTGAGACCTCCCCCTGATCTGGCCTTGATCAAATTTCCTGATGGATTTGACCCAGACATGGCATATCAATTAAGATAAAGAGCACCTCCAAGTCTTGCAGACATGCAGAATATAGCTGTAAGTGTAGAGGCAAACCTGATTGCCAAGAGAACCAGAGCAAAAAATGAGAGAAGAATAACATTCAAAGAGGAACCCTCAACCTTTGACCAAAAACTAGATGCAATCATGAAGGGTATGGAAAGGTTGGGAGATAGAGTTGAGACCATGGAGAGAAAGTCCTCTTGGGAAGGACAAACAAGCAACACAACTAGGAATCCCAATTTTAGAAAAAACCAAAACCCAAATGCTGGGAGAACTAGTCCTGATCAGTACATCAGACCTCCATTTCAAGAAAATTATGCAGAGGCCTCAACCACTAGTGAACAAATAGAAGATCCCCACATCAATTTAATGGGCCTGGACAGTGAAGAACAGGTATTCTTAACACAAGATGATCAATAGGCCCAAGACTATAAACAGTTCCAAGCAAAATCTGGTGAGTCATTTGATTTCAGAGAAGGGTATGACACAACAGTCTATGAAGTACACAAACAATACAAGTTAAGGAGTAGAACCATAGATATCCCTGAGAATACCAAACAAACACACTCCAAACTACTAAAGAAAACTAGTGATAAAGCTGCCCAAGCAGAGTCCTCAGATACAAGACCCCACAAAGAGGTTACAGTGGAAGATGTATCTGATAAACAGCCCCCAGTAAAACCTACACCCACATCACTTCTTCCAACATAAATTTTGAGTAAACCTCAAGAAAACAAAGCCAACCCAAACATATCCCAAGACAATATGCATGATCAGGACATGCTCAACCAAAATTCAGCAGAAAAGGAAAAATTTGCTGCTCATAATGTAAAAGTTTAGATGGAAAAACCTTTCAATCTTGAAACAGAAATTGGCAAACTGAAAATTGCAATCCCTCTGTCTGAACTAGCCAAACAGGAGGTCTTCAGACAACAAATTAATAGATCATTGCAAGTACCAGAAAATAGGGATGCAATCAACATTCTGGATGACCAACCAAAACTGATTTTTGGCTCAGAAGTCAATGGAAAATCAGGGGATGGAGGAACTCCTCCATTCTATGTAAGCCTAAACATTCATGACAAAGTATTACACAATGCCATGTTTGACTCAGGGGCCTCTCATAACCTAATGCCAAAATCAGTGATGGAAAAACTTGGATTAGACATCACCAGACCCTATAAAGATTTATTTTCATTTGATTCCAGCCAGGTAAGATGTTTAGGCCTGATCAAAGACCTCTATGTATCCCTAATCCAATATCCAGCCAAAACAATTCTAATGGATGTAGTAGTGGCTGACATTCCACCTAAATATGGTATGCTCCTATCAAGATCTTGGGGTGCCAAACTCCAAGGATCTTTGCAACTAGACATGTCATATGCCACAATTCAGTCTTTGGCCAGCCAAAGAGACTGTACCGCGAGACACTCATGAAATACGTGGTCAGCAGCCAGGATAAACCCCAAAATTTCCCAATCTACTCCATCCATTCAGATATGGACTCCTTCATACTATACAATGCTGATATATGCCCCAAAACTGAGCTCAAGCTCCTAGAAACAAAGGAAACCAGGCATATGAATGAATAGTCCACTGTTGCTAAACAAAAGATAATTGATCTCATTAAAACAGCAGAGTCTACTGACAGGTCACAAGAATCACCAAGACTAGACTTGCCCACTGAACAAAACTGTAAATCCATTAAAACAAACATTGACCAAAAAGCCTTGTGGTATTTAGAATTTGATGGGTTAGTAAATAAGCTAGGAGCAGGAGCAGGGGTATGGATACACAATACTCAAAATGACCATGCTCTAGGTCATGCATATAGGCTTAATTTCAGATGCACAAACAACATGGCAGAATATGAAGCTCTCCTACTAGGTCTCAAACTGATTAAGAGTCTAGGAGTGACCAAAGTCTCCATATTGGGGGATTTAGACCTAATTATCCAACAGATAAAGGGAAATTTTGTCACAAATGATCCCAGGTTGAGGTCTTATAGGTTAGCAGTGACAGATTTGTTCAACAACTTCCTAGAATATCAGCTCACCAAAATACTTAGGAACCACAACTTTCATGCTCACAGTTTGGCAACCTTTGCAAGCACCCGTAAACTTCCTTTTGGGCCTAACCACCAGTTCACTGCTGAGATTAAACACAGGCCTTCTGTCCCAGACAATGTAGATAATTGGCAAGTATTTGAGAATGATACTCAGATAAACAATTTTTTGACCATGAAGGAGGAATTCTCAAACTTAAACATTGACACAAACATTAGGGATGATCAGCACCAAATTGATGAACTG
>APFE030865709.1:0-27864 GCA_000404065.3 Pinus taeda | reverse complement strand
GAAAACAACGAAGCAGATCCTAGACCAAGACAGAAAGAAGACATTGCATGATGACTCAGAGGATTCCAATACTGACTCAAGACCATTTGGAGGGTGAAGTTGAAGAACAAAGCAAATCTTCTATGAAGATGAAGTACTGATGAGATCTGCCATCAAGATTGAACACATAGCGACAAGGAGAACATCTTAGCATTACCACCTCATCATGAGCTCCATGTCATCATTGTCAAGTTGTAACTTGTACAAGTGTCTTCCCACATCATCATGTGGAATGTGATGATGTATTCTCAAGAAAAGGTCAAAATTGTGTGGAAGTCCAAGAGTTATATATGGAATATTAAAAGTCACTTAGTCATATATGGGAAAAAGAGTCTTTAGGAGAAGTCCAAAGGTCATTTAGAGAAGTCCAAAAGTCATTTAGAAGTTCAAGAGTTGTTTAGAAGTCTAAAGGACACATTAGAAGCCCAAGAGTCATGAGGGTAATTAAAGAGTCAAGAGGAGATGAAAGGTCATTCCTCTTGTTATAAACACAACCTCATAGCTCAAGCAAAAGGCTTTTGGAGGCTTAAGCTTTGGAGAGCTAGTCTTGGCTTCTCTTACCTAGCATAGAAGAGAAAAACCATTCTTTGGAGAAGCAACAAGTGACTTAATCTTCCACTATTGGAACTAGTGTCTCATCATTGTAGTTGTGTACTTGGATCTTTCACCTAATTGAAACTCAATGAGCCAACACATTTTCATGCGTGTATTGGGAATGTTTTAGGAATATTCTTGGGATGTTTACGGCACATGTTGTGTTCACATGTACTAGAGAAATTGAACTATTTTGGTGGCTTTGGTACTCATCTTGTTGAATGTGTGTTGTAATCGCTTTAACAATCATTATGTGAATTATTTTGCTAACGAATATTTTCATGCTCTCGAGTGTCTCTCTTAGGTTAGTATTATTACTTCCTTCTAGAGACTCACTCTCGTCTCTCGCTCGTGAAGATCTCCTTTTACACATTGCAATCAATGTTTCACAATGTCAACTTACTTGCTAATTCGAGGGTTATGTGTATAATCTCTTAAGTTATTCATTGAAACAAAGGCAAACCTTACAGTTATGGTGGTCGGGTCTATACTTTGGATTGGGTTGCTACTCCCTATTGAGTTTTGGTAGCATCAGATGTGCTCTAAACCTCAAATTTGGCAGGGAGGCTTGGGCACATGTATTCCAAAGAACCTAGAAAGCGTTTTGAGAAATTCCACCCAGAGACAATTTTATTAAAATAATTAATTATTTTTAATGAGTCCTTAAGTCTAAACTTAGGAAACTAAAACAATTAATGGGCATTAATCTAACTGTGGGTGTAACTTCTAGAAGAAGATGAGGATCAAGCAGAAATGATCTTAGCCATTGATTAGCTTCTAATCTGGGTCATTGAATGTCAACAAGGAGATTATTTAAGGAAGCTTGAGGGTCATTTGGAAAAACAGACAGAGCGTTGATGAGTCAGATCGAATTGCTAAAGCTAGAGGCAGCACAGTGATTTCGTAGTGATCACGCAAAGAGGGGCGAAGAGAGTTTTGGCTGGAGGATCTTCTTCGGAGCTAAGAATACTCAGCAAAGAGGCAGAGAGAGACATAAAGGAGGCAACGCAGTGCCCAGAGAGGGTAACGCAAAGCCAAGAAGGGCTCACGCAGAGTAGCGCAAAAGCCTTCCACGCAAAGGTCCGAAATTTGCTGAGGAGGTTGACGATTTGAACCGGGAGGGCTGGAGTCAGCTCTTGAGAGAAAATTGATCCAGCAAAGAGGTGACGCAATGCCTTAGAGGCCAACGCAGTGCCTTAGTGGCTGATGCAGGCCCACGCAGGGACAGCGCAGAAGTAGTCGAGGACTGGTTGGTTCAGCTGCCGGATCAGCCGGGACTTGCAGTGTAGAGTGAGGTAATCTGACTAACTTCTTTTGTTAAGTGATATTCTCTATACTGGATTGCCAGCAAGGCATCCATAGATTGTATTTAGAAATAACTTCTGCTTAATAATAAAAGCCCTCAGATTTGTTGCACCGTTTTTCCTGCATTGGTTTTTTCCGGGGACGTTTGTCCAAAAATAACTGTCATTTGTGTTGTATCTTCCTCTTGTTTAGTTTCTTGTTTTGGCATATTATTTAAATGGTGTAGGCTGCGGTATATGTATTTCAATGTTTGTCGTAGGAAACTGCAAATAACTTGTTCATGTAAATCTAACAAGTAGGAGAAATATCATCAGTTGTTGAAGTAGGGATTCCGGTTGAGGAATTTTCACATGGCATCAGAGTTGCAGGTGAAACAAGAAGAGCAATGCCAGAGAACCTAGCGTTGAGCAAAGGAGTAGGACGAATAGCTGCAAGAGGCAGCAATTTGAATCCCCAGAGGGATTGCGCAGTCCAAGCCAGGAGGGTTGAATTTTTTAGGAAAGTCTCTCTCTGAGTGAGTTGATAGAGAGGAAGGGCTTCCATATCGAAATTTTGACGTGCTAGAGGGAGTAGCACAGAGCCTCGTCTTGAGGAAAGAGCTAGTGGGACACGATTTTTGCAGGCAATTACTAGGCAGAAAATCGTCAGAAGAAAGAGAAGAAGCACAGTGAAGGAATTTTTCCTCAGTAGACTTCCCGCCAAGAAGTCTGTTTTCTTTTTGCCTGAGTAGCAGCAGTAAGAGACAAAGAGGAGCAGTTCGACATTTTCATGGCAGAGATGGTAGCTAGTGGGCTGAGAGATCAGGACAAGTTAGATGGGGCATCCAACTATGTTATCTGGAAGGCAAGGATGTCGTGCCTTCTAGATGAGCATTCTCTCAAGACCTATGTCAAGAGCGTGGTGGTTGTGCTTGCAAATCCAAATTTGTTGAAGAAGCACTAGGTAGAAATGGTGAAGGAAAAGAGGATGATCCTTGATGGAGTAAAGGATCACGTAGTTTGTCACATCACTAGCAGAGGGACTTCTAAGGATGTGGGATGCCTTGGCAATGCTGTATCAAGGATCTTACGAGCAGCAGAAGATGTACTTAGAGCAGAAACTAAGATCTGCACAGATGCAGAAGGTGGAGCGCATAGATCCGTTCCTCACGAAGCTTCAAGAGACCCGGGACAAGTTAGCAACTGTGGGTTCTACACCTCAAAGTTCTGAGATGGTGAGGTTGGTCCTAAACTCAGTCTCAGAAGAGTGGCAAGTCTTTGTCCAGAGAATCCTAGGCAAGGTAGCTTTGCCAAACTGGGATAGTATGTGTGCAGCTCTCATGTAGGAAGAGTTGAGGAGAGATCTAGTCAAGTGCAAGCTTGATGGAAGCAGCAGAAGTGGGTCGAAGCCCAAGGAGGAAGAAAATGCAACCCTTGCATCCAAGGGGTAGCAAGAGCAGCGAAGGTGGAAGAAGGACGTCTCGAAGATCAAATGGTTCAGGTGCGATGAAATGGGTCACTACGCAACACAGTGTCCTCTCAGGGAGAAGGACAAAGATGAGAAGCACGATCTGAAGGTTGCACCCGCAAAGATCGAAGAGGAGGAATTTTCCATGAAAACCAAGATACCTCCAAGAGGGAGGTGGGCTGCTTTAGAGTTGTAGTTCGAAAGAGTTACAGATGGGCATGATCCTTGAGGAGCCCACCTCTCAGATCAATTCCTTGCTACAGGAGACCAGATAAGAAGTAGCAGGATGGACCAGTGTCAGATGGTTCAAAGGAGTGTTGAAGCGACAGATGCAGTGGCTAGAACGCCAAGTCTGAGCAGCGTAGTGCAGATTTGCAGCAGTGCAGGGAGGCACAATGTAGTAACAACAACAGCACAGTGACTTTAGAGGGATAGCATGGGACTAGCAGCAGTCAGATCTTCAACATCAAGATGCATCTATGTTGAACACTAGTTCAGTAATTTGGGATGTTTTTTTGTTGTTGATGCAGTAGCAACAACACTTTACAGTGCAAGAGCAGTTTGCAGTGCCAGTGCCAGCAGCAGCACAGATGCAGAAATTCAGAGGGAGCTATAGTACGGATGCAGTGTTGACAGTGGCAGTGTCAGCAACAGTACAGTTGCAGCAAAAGCGCAGTACTTGGTGGACATCATGTCAAACATCAGTAGCGCAAAGGACGACGTTATGAAGTCAGGGTGATGCTTCAATGGGAGGCATTGTTAGAGCACATTCCTCGCTACGAGGGAGTGTTGATTTTTGGTAGCATTGGATGTGCTCTAAGTCTCAAATTTTGCAAGGAGTCTTGGGCACATGTATTCCAAAGAATCCAAAAAGCGTTTTGGGAAATTCCACCCAGAGACAGTTTTATTAAAATAATAAATAATTTTTAATGAGTCCCTAAGTCTAAACTTAGGGAATTAAAATAATTAAAGGGTATTAATCTAGCTATTGGTGTAACTTCTAGAAGAAGATGAGGATCAAGCAGAAATGATCTTAGCCATTGATTAACTTCTAATCTGGGTCGTTGAATGTCAACGAGGAGATTATTTAAGGAGGCTTGAGTGTCATTTGGAAAAACATACAGAGTTAATCAATCAGATCAAATTGTTGAAGCTAGAGGCAACGCAGTGATTTCGTAGTGATCATGTAGAGAAGGGCAGACAAAGTTTTGGCTGGAGGATCTTCTTTGGAGCCAAGAATACTCAATAGAGAGGCAAAGAGACACATAGAGGAGGCATCAGAGTGCCTGGAGAGAGTGACACAGAGCCAGGAAGGGCCCACGAAGATTAGCGCAGAAGCCTTCCACGCAGAGGTCCAAAATTTTCTGAGGAGGTTGACATTCTGAGCTGGGAGGGCTAGAGTCAACTCTTGAGAGCAAATCGATCCAACAAAGAGGTGGCACAATGCCTTAGAGGCTGACGCAGATCCACGCAATGACTATGCAGGAGCAACACAAAAGTAGTCAGGGACTCATTGGTTCAATTGTCGGAGCAGTTAGGACTTGCAGTGTAGAGTGAGGTAATCTCAACAATTTCTTATGCCAAGTGATATTCTCTATATTGGATTGCCAGCAAGGCATCTAAAGATTGCATTCATAAATAACTTCTGATTAATAATAAAAACCCTCAGATATGCTGCACCGGTTTTCTCACATCGGGATTTTTCGGGGACGATTGTCGAAAAATAACTATGATTTGTGTTGTATCTTTCTCTTGTTTAGTTTCTTGTTTCAGCATATTATTTAAATGGTGTAGGTTGTGTGGTGTATGTATTTCAATGTTTGTCGTAGGAAACTACAAATAACTTGTTCATGTAAATCTAACAAGTAGGAGAAATCTCATCAGTTGTTGCAGTAGGGATTTCGGTTGAGGAATTTTCACACTCCCAACGATGTGAAGTCTAATTGGGACTTCACAACGAGGAGACCCACGTATGTTGGCGATATCTAGCACCGTCAACAAATGTTCAAAGACTTTAGTTGCTTCTAAAGTCCAAAAAACTGCCTCTTTCTTTAGTAATGTTGTTAGAGGTGCTGCTATCTTCCCATAATTCTTAACAAACTTACAATAATACCCTATCAACTTGAGATCCATAAATATTCCTTAAGGTTGTGGGGATTTTCCATTCCTTTATGGCTTTATTTTTATCAGGGTCTTTCTTAACACCCTCATGGGATACAATATGACCCAAATATTGATTTGGGGTAGCATCGGATGTGCTCTAGCCACGAAATTTCGTGGAAAGGTTGGGGCACATGAGATCTCCAATACCCAGCAAGGGTTTGGGCAAATTCTAAACAAATCAGGAGATATTAAAATAGTTAATATTTTTAATGGAGTCCCTGAGTCTAAACTTAGGGAAAATAAAATATTAATGTGTATTAATATGAATCTATGTTAGAGTGGTCCAAAAGACATGGATCAAGCCAGATCTAATCTTAGTCATTGACTAGAGACTTAATCTCGGTCGTTGAATCGTCAACAGCAAAAGTATAAGAGGAGGCTTGAGGATCACTTGGAGAATACACAAGAGTGATCAATCATTCTATTCTCTAGAGAGGGGTTTACTAAGAGAGATAGAATCAATGATCGGGGGAGCAGCTGAGGGGCATTGAGTATAGAGAGAGAAAAAAGGCAGAGATTGTGTCAAGAGAGCAACGCAGCAACCAAGGAGAGTGACGCAAAGCCAGCAAGGGCTCACGCAGGGCCACGCAGAGGCATCCAAGTGCTGCGCAGAGCACCAGAGAGGCTAGCATGTCTAACGCGGAGGCCCAGAAAGCTGACGCAGAGCCTCCTAGGGCTGATGTAGGCCAAGAAAGGCTGACGCAGGGCTAGCGTGAGACAGAGGGGCTGACACAGTCCAGATTGGTCAGACGCTGGGGTTGTAGAGCAGTTTTGTGCTGAGGAGCTACAGGAAGGATTTTCTGAGGATTCAGCGAAGAGATTTCTCTCAAACTGTGAGGTATAGCTGCTAAGGAAATTCTCTATTGGGTAGGCCAGTGTCGGCACCCAGATTGTACTTTGATATTGCTTAATAAGAAAACCCTCAGATAGTTGCACCGGTTTTTCCGCATTGGGTTTTTCCGGGGACATTGGTCCAAAAATAATGGTGTAATGTGGTGTGTTTGTTCTTGTTTCTTTTAATTGTTGATTTGTAATATGTTGAGCATGCACTGGTGTTTAATTTGAGTATTTACTTTGTAAATAACTTGTTAAAGAAAAATAACAAGTAGATAGGAATAAATCAGAAAAAATGCATGAAGGGATTCTAAACTAAGTAAACTTAGAAAGTTCAACACCAAATATTCCACTTCCTATACCCCAAAAAAACATTCGGAGAATTTTGCATACAATTGTTTCTTCTCAAATAATTTGAGCACCCTGTCAACATGTTGAACATGACGGGAATGGGAAACTTATCTTTAATAGCGATCTTGTTGAGCTCTCTATAATCCTGACACATGCGCCATGATCAATCCTTCTTGTGCACCAATACTACTGGAGAATAGAAAGAACTTTGGCTAGGTTGAATTATACTTGCCTCTAGCATTTCTACAACCATAAGGATATTTGTAAGGTCTAATGTTTGGAGGAACACTTCCTGGAATCAAGTGAATAGCGTGATCATGATTTTGAATAGATGGTATACCTTTAGGAATCTCAAATACCTTGGAATGATTGTCAATGACTCTTTGGAGATCTGGAGAAATGGATGACTTAGATGTTTGAAAATCTAGTGAACATAATTGTGCAATTACCCCTCGTTGTTCCTCTTCAAAAACTTTCTCATGCCATTAGAGTTGATTATCTTCTCAAGTTTCCTTGTGATACCCCTTAATTCAATTTCCTTTCCTTCTGAGAAAAAATTCAAGAAAATTTCTAAAAAATTAAAAGCTATCGTCCACAAAGATTGTAACCATTAGACTCCTAATACAACATTCGCACCATCCATTGGAATGGAAAGCATTGGACTATTCAATATATATTCCCTCATAGTGATATTGATATTATGGCACTTCTCTGAGCAAATTATATTTCCTCAATTTGCAACCATCACTTGACACTCTGGTGTTGGATATAGAAAGCAATTCAAATCCTTAGCTATCTTACAATGAATAAAATTATGAGTACTACCCGAATCAATCATCACTATTACCTTTTTCTTCTTGATATATCCTTCTATTTTGACAATTTGTGGAGTGGTAATTCCTGCCAATGCATTACAAGATATGGTCGGATTCATTTCTTCCTTTTTAGCCTTTGGGGTTGGTTCTTAGTGTATATCCTCATCTTTTGATGTTTCTTGCTCATTTTCTCCCTCTTTTTCACAATCTATGTAAAATAATTTGTTCTTATCGCACTTATGACCTTTAGTGTATTTGTTATCACAATTGTAACAAAGCCCTTTTGCTATTTTTTCCTCTAGTTGTTGTGGTGTCAACCTTGTAGGTTGTGGGATGCTAGGAGCGGCAACACTTCCATCTTTATATCTATGAGTGGTAGACCTCCTTGTTGCCATAATTTTTCTTTCAACCTTTCTTGTCGCCCTGAGTGCATTCTCCAATGACTTATGTTCCCAAAGGCGAACCTCATGTTGGATGTTATCCTTTAAAGTCCCTATGAAGACATCAATCAGATGCTCCTCAGGAATATCAATTACCTTGATATTCAATCTTTGGAAGTCATTAATGTTCTCCCCAACTGAACCCTTTTGTTTGAGATTTATCATTTGGCCAAAGAAGGTATTGCTCTTTATATCCTCATAACATGCTATCAATTCCTCTGTAAAAATTGTCCAAGTGACCAGTGCATTATGAGAACAAAGCCATCGATACCATACAAATTGATTGGGTTATAAATATAAATATGAAATGTGTACCTTTTGTGTGTGTTGCACATCGTGTAGATCAAAGAACTACTCCATCTATAGTATCCATGTTACTGGATCTTTGCCATCAAACTTCGTCATATCGATCTTTGGAATCTGTTGGGTCTTAAACCCAACATTGGAGTCTCTAAAATCATAATTCATATTCCTTTTGTCCTCATCATGAATTTCATGGAGTACCTTGTCACCACTGGGAAGCCTTTCTTGCAGCAACTTTTTCAACCCTTCCAACGTGGCATTCATCGCATCCATGTCTACTTTTAAAACTCTCCTGTTTGTTTCTAAACCATCCTTCAAAACCCCCCAATTCATTTTTTGTTTCTCTTTGCGAGAGTGAAATTTGTTGCACTTGGTCTCGTAATTTTGATATACCATGTTGCATTTATTCCTCTTCTTCATGCATCAGAGTAGAGCTTTTTGTTGACTTACTGGGTGTATACATTTTTTTGTTGCAAGGCATATTGGAACTAAATAATGATATCTATGCTTCACTGTGCCCATTGAATCACTTCAAACTGATTTTTCAAACAAAAGTTATGCAAATTTAAAAAATACACACATTTTTTTTGCTTTTTGGAGCTTGACCTTGAAAATGTTGTATCTCTATAATTTCAGCTCTCCAAGGTCTAGAATTTTGTCTTGTAGTAACACTCTGACTCTTCTTTCTAACACCATAAGTCAAACCAAGATTAGATTCTTCGAAATAAAGTTATGCCAAATCTCTCACAATAACTTGATTATGGACCAGTTCAATAGAGCGACGGGTTGCCACATGTCACTATTTCCACCTTCGGCCCTGAAAATGATACACAAAAAACTATAGTCCATGCACTTTCAGATGCTTTTTACGAAATTTAAATTTGATGCATGAAGAGAAAGTTATGACGATTTTCTTCGAAACACCCGTTTTAGACTAAATTTTGGAGCATGCAAAAACCCTAATTTCTTTGGACCATATCTCTAATATTTAGCGAACCAAGCTCTAAAATTTTACACAATGTTCATCAAGATTTATACTCTACATGGTGAAATTTCAACTTCTGATTCCTCCCAAAAAAAAAATTATAGTGAAAATGCCAAGATGACCTATTCGAAGCAGTGAAACCCTAGGATCCAAAACTAAATATAAAATGTTATGTAACCAGATCACAAAATAAAATAAAAGATAGATCAACGAAATGAAAATAAGCCTCTTTGAAGGACCAACCTCCTTTTACATCACATAAATGAACAATTCTTGGATTATTCAAAGGACAAGACCTCCTTGGTATATATAGGTAGTCTAAGGGGTCAAAATATAATTAGAGCCTAAATAACAATAATAATATAAAGGCACAACAATAACAATAGTGGGCTTTTATGGGGCACAACAATAACAATATCGGGGCTACACTAGCATTATAGGGACCTAACAAATTGGATGTGGTTTGAGATATGTCTCATGAGGCGAAGAGAGTCTTTACAAGAATATCACAAGTCCTGAAGCAATAAGGCTTCAAAAGCAAGAATGGCATGTCTAGATCACTTCATCTGAGACATGATGCAAAAAGGAGTAGTAGAGCTCCAGTACATATCCACAAATGAGTAGATTGTGGACAAAGACGAGCTTAGTCTGATGTTGAATGTTTTCCTCATTAGAAGGGAATGATGGCGTCTGCAGGATTGGGTTAACCATCTCCTGAAACCATCAAGGACTTTGGCTAGGTCATAAAGGACTTTGATTAAGATGAGATGAATACATTCACTTTTGAAGGGAGAAGGACTTGGTTGCTAAAAGGACTTGGCTAGGTCATAAAGGACTTTGACTAGAAAGGTAAATGGCCCAAGGTAATTATAGGGGCATATTATAAGATGCATTCACCATTGAAGCCAAGAGGACTTGGTTGCCAGAAGGACTTGGCAAGGTCAACAAAGGTGAATGACCTAGGGGAATTATAGGATAAGACAAATCTTCTCCTTAGAAGCTAGAAGGACTTCGCTTCTAGAAGAACTTTGTTAGGTCGACCAAAGGAGATAGATGTAATTCACCTTTGAAGCTTGAAGGCCTTGGCTAGGTCATAAAGGACTTTGACCATAAAGGTGAAGGGTCCAAAGACAAATTCTCTCATGAGAAGCCAGAAGAACTTGTTTGGGTCATGATCAGAGGAGATTGATACATTTTCCTAAGTAGCCATAAAGGACTTTGGCCAAAAACATTGGATACCCACATGCATATGGGGAGTTACATTGCCCACTTGAGATGGACTTATCAATAGACATGCACCAACAAGGCAAGCTCATGAATTTTTCTTAAGGGGAATTTTAGTTAAAGGAGAAATACGTTGCAACCAAGGGGAATACCTTTCTTGCTAAGAGGGAGTGTTGATTTTTTGTAGCATCAGGAGGTATTCCTGCGTGCCAAAAGGCCTCTTAAGTTGGCCTAGAAAATTATGAAAATTAAAATTAAAATTATTATATTTTTGGGCTTTGTGTAGGCCCCTAAGTGTCAAGTGGACCCCACAAATGAATGGGCGTGACTCTTGGTCAAAACCAACCCATTTGACAAGTATAAATACACAAATAGACTACCTCATTTCGTCCTCCCATAACAACAACATATCTTCTGAAGCAATCGTAGAAAGGCGCAGTTTAGAGGACGAATTGAACAAGTTTGACCATATTTGAAGTTTGACTAGAGTGGACCATTGACTTCTTGTTTGATCAAGTTGACTGGCTATACTTGACCCAGATTTCTGACTGACTTACACTGCAGAAAAGAGGCCAAGATTGACCATAGTAAAGCACAATTTGACTGTAGGTTTGACCACAGGGATCAATCGCAAGTCCAAGTTGACCACATGGATCAACCACAAGTCCAAGTTGACCACAGGGATCAACCACAAGTCCAATGTTGACCACAGGAGATAGGTTGACCAGGCCGAAAGCTAATCAAAATTAACTATTTTTGGGGTTTAATGAACGTTGACTAACCTAGAATTTTGACCAAGTTTGAATGGTATCTTGGTTTTGGATTTTAGCACATATCTCTAGAATATTTTTGAATTGTAAATATTGTTGAAGAACAATTTCTCCTAAGAAGAAAAGTTGTTGGGTGTTGAGTTTTCTAATTCTATCCGTTAGAATATTAATTTGTATTATGTTGGTTTATTTCTTCTACTTGTTTAAATTCGAACAAGTTATTTCATACATTTAAATACTGAAATAAACACAATATAGTCACAACATCTACAGATCATCAACTGAAAGAAAACAAGCACACAAGTTACACTATTATTTTTGAAAAACCCAATGCGGGAAAATCGGTGTAGCTATTCTGAGGGTTATATTATTATGCAGTCTTTCTGAGTACAACTGGGTGCCTAACCGGCTCACCAGACAAAGAAACATACACGGCAGCAATACCTCTATATTTGGAAACAAGTATTCAGAAAACCTGTCCCACGAAACCCTCTCTGGCACAATTAAAGATCAGCATTGGCCCTTTTGGCCACTACATCAGCCTCTTACTGACCTGCGTCAGCCCCAAGACCCTCTGTGTCAGCCCTCTGAGGCACTGCGCAGCCTCTAGGACCCTATGCATCACTCCATCTGCCCTCTGCGTGGATGACGCAATCCCTCTAGGCTCTGTGCTACCTCTGTTGGGCTCTGCGTAGCTTGGACTAGCTGATGCTCTCGCTCTCTCTACTTCTACGTTGGTCTCTCAGTATTGTCCCTACTTCTCTGCCTCGTACTCACTGCCCCTCGCTGCTGATCACTGATTCAACTTTGCTTAGCAACCCCGCTCTAGCAAAATGAATCATTGATCACTCTCGTGTGTTCTCCAACTTACCCTCAAGCCTCTTCTTATACTTTTCTCGTTGGTCCTTCAACGACTGAGATTAAATCTCTAATCAACAGCTAAGATTAGATTTGGCTTGATCCATGATTTTTGGAACCTTATAACCCAGTTTTATATTAATACCCATTAATATTTTATTTTTCCCAAGTTTAGACTTAGGAACTCCATTAAAAGTATTAATTATTTTAATATCTCCCAAACAGAGTACAATCTATCCAAACCATTTATGGGTCTTGGAAATATCATGTGCTTTAGCCTCTCAACCAATTTTCATGGCTAGAGCACATCCGATGCTACCCCAAATCAACACTCCCTCTTAGCTAGGGTTGTGCTCTAGTAATACTCCTCACTGAACATTACCCTGATCATCCGGCACCGGTCCCTGTGCTGATGCTAGGCCTCCCCACCCAATATCCTCTGCACTGTTGCATCCTGTATTGCTACCCATGGCCCTGCCACTGCCACTGTTGCATCCGTACGACAGTTCCCTTTGCATCTGTGTTGTTGCTGGTCCATCCTTCCAGCACTACATCTGCATTGCATCCCCCTCTCATCATGTTGCATCGTGCTACTGCATACTACTACTGCACTGCAACTCAGTTACTAAGAAGTAAGTAACTGATCCACCCAACTCTGACATCCCTGTCAGGCTAGAAACACTCTCAATGTTGAAGCTCCCTTTGTTGCTAACAAGTGCTCCCTCTACTGACCTCTATGCTGCTGCAACAACTCCCTGCATCTCGCACTGTTGAACACCTCTTTGTGCCATCCTGCACTGGTGCAACATTCCCATGCCTCTCGCACTGTTGCAGCCTATTAGTCTCGTGTTGTCCAGGGACTCCTGCACTGAAGCACTCTCTACCGCTTCATTCGCATCCGTCTCTACTGACATCCACAAGTCTTGCAACTCCCCTTTGGGCTCCCATAGCAAGGTATAATCCAAGAGGTTGGGTACCTCAAGGATCCTACCCCTCATTGCCTTTAGTCCTCCTGACTACAGCTCGATGTCTCCCCACTTCTTCTCAAGTGGTACATGAGCACTCATGGCACAATCGTCATCCTCCTCGACTTCTTTCTCCACCCTTGCTAGCGCTGCCTTGGACTCAGAAGCCTCTCCCTTGTTCTTCTTCCTCGGACACTGGTTCGCAAAATGACCCAGGTCCCCACCACAATGGAAGCACTTGACCTTGGAGAGGTCCTTCTTCTTCCTCTTCTCCTGCTTATCCGCAGATGCCAAAGCCGCATCCTCTTCCTCTTCCTTCTTGATCCTGATCCCTTTGCTGCTACTCCCTATCTTGGTTAGCCATCTGATCTCTTCTTGACAAAGATCCGCCCACAATTCTTCCCAATCCGGAAGACTCGCCCTGCCCAGTATGCTCTGGACAAATGTCTCCCAATCCTCAGAGACTGCGATGAGTGCGGTCCTTACCATCAACTCCTGATCCGGCGTGGCCCCTATGGAAGTCAGTTGATCACAGATCTCCTTCAACCAACCGAGGAAGACATCTATTTGCTCTCCCTTCTGCATTTGGTATGGCCTTCGTTGATTCTCCAAGAGCATCTTCCTCTGCATGAAAGTATGTCAGTACAATGTCTTCAAAGTGTCCCACATCTCCTTTGTCATTTCCTTCTTGGCAATATGTGGGACCACATGATCCTTGACCCCATCAAGGATGATACGCTTTGCCTTACCCATTGCCTCCTCGTACCTTTCATTAGCTACCTAGTCAGCTGGGATAGCCATCACTCTCAAGGCAAAGCCCTTGATACGATGTTTGTGGCCTTCCAGACACAAAGTTGGACGCTCCTTCCAGCCTGTCCTAATCTCTTAGCCCATTCACGGCCATCTCACTGCTCTTTTATCGAATCCTCCATGTCTCTCTACTTCCCTCTTAGAAGTCCTCTATTCGACTCCTGCTGAGTCTCTCTACTTCCCGTCTGGAAGTTCTCTTCTGGACTCCCTCTGAGTCTCGATTTCCCTCCTAGAAATCCTTTTGCCAACGCCAAGTTGCCCCACTCCAATCATCTATGCAACTGCAACACTGATCCGGATTCCTTGGCTAGAAACCCACCTCAAAAACAACTCCCTCTACCTTGGTCTTGCCTTGTTAGGTATCATTTTGACCACAGTACCCCACCAACTTCGCTCTGCAAACTACCCACAACCTCCTATGCCCCAGCAACTGAAGGATTGAGCCTCTTGGCTCTACGCAATCTCGGCACCAGCAAAACAGCTCCCTCAGCCAACTGCGTCAGCCCACCAGGCCTCTGCATGGCTCTGCATGAGCCTGTTTCTGCCCTCCTCGACCTCTGCGTTGCCTCTCTCTAGCCCAAACTGATGACATAGTCCCTCTGAGTCACTCCTTCCTCTGTCGCCTTCTGCAAGAATCAGCTCTGTCACTCGGGATAGCTGAATCTGTTGCAAATGCACTGCTCGGCTGATGCCTTCAGTTTTCCTGTGATCTGCAACCACGCTCTGATACCATGTTGAATTTTCTAAGTCTATCTGTTAGAAAATTAATCTGTATTCTATTGGTTTATTTCTTCTACTTGTTTAAATTCGAACAAGTTATTTAATACATTTAAATACCGAAATAAACACAATATAGTCACAACATCTACAAATCATCAACTGAAAGAAAACAATTGACACCGTTATTTTTGGACAAATGTCCCCAGAAAAACCTAATGCGAGAAAGCCAGTGCAACTATTATGAGGGTTATATTATTATGCAGTTTTTCTGAGTAAAACTGGGTGCCTAACTAGCTCACCCGACAGAAAAAAAACACGACAGCAATATCTCTATATTCAGAAACAGGTATTCAGAAAACCTGTCCCGCGAAATCCTCTCCGACACAACTAAAGCTCAGCGCTTGCCCTTCTGGCCACTGCGTTAGCCTCCTCCTAACCTACATCAGCCCCAGGACCCTCTACGTCAGCCCTCTGAGGCACTGCGCAGCCTCTGGGACCCTCTATGTCACTCCATTTGCCCTCTGTGTGGATGACGCAATCCCTTTGGGCTTTGCGCTGCCTCTGTTGAGCTTTGCGTAGCCTGGACTGACTGTTGCTCTCGCTCTCTCTGCTTCTGCGCTTGTATCTCAGTATTGTCCCTGCGTCTCTGCCTCGTACTCACTGCCCCTCGTTGTTGATCACTAATTCAACTTTGCTTAGCAACCCCGCTCTAGCAAAAGAATCAGTAATCACTCTCGTGTGTTCTCCAACTGACCCTCAAGCCTCTTCTTATACTTTTCTCGTTGGTCTTTCAACGGCCGAGATTAAATATCTAATCAACGGATAAGATTAGATTTGGCTTGATCCATGACTTTTGGAACCTTCTAACCCAATTTTACACTAATACCCATTAATATTTTATTTTTCCTAAATTTAGACTTACGATTAGAAACTCCATTAAAAATATTAATTATTTTAATATCTCTCAAACCAGGTACAATCTGTCCAAACCATTTCTTGGTCTTGGAGATCTCATGTGCTTTAGCCTCTCCACCAATTTTCATGGCTAGAGCACAACATCTGATGCTACCCCAAATCAACATTGGGTTTTTCCCAAGGTAAATTTGTTGTCTCTATTGTGCATGGTTGTCTCTTTTGATCCTACTATTTTCACTACATTATTGTTGAGATTTTCTATGTGTAATTGCTTAATGATATATATGACATAAGATAACTTGATCGGAAATAATTGCAAATTGATTATCAGATCAGAAGATCAGTTTCTATTGTGTACTATTGTAGAAACTTCATCACTAAGAATTAGTACAAGTTGAATATTGATATGCTAGGGCCTTTTTCGAGAGATTAAGGATGGTCATTTGGGAAGTTGCTTTAGCAGTATGACTCCAAGAAACTTTATTCTTGCATCAAACACATGTTATTTCCAATATTAAATGCTCAATGGACATTTTCTAACCCTAAGGCTAGATGGACCCATCAGTTACATCATGTTTGATACTTGCGACTAAGCTACAAACTCTGAGTCTTCGCATGGTTAATTATTTACTACAGGCTACCCACCAAAGCACGTCTTGCCAACAAATGACCACAAAAGTAGGTCAATGGGGCTACTGAGTACCATGATGTCATTACAAAGTGGGAGCACAAAAATCATTGCAAGATACAAAAAGTGAAGTATGAATCTAAGCTAAACCCCGAAAACCCCTCAACTAGGATAGAGATGTATAGAGGGGAAGGACCCAGGAATTGGAAAATAAATAATAATGATGCTAGTATGTCATGGTCTGCTAAATCCATCTCTCCTAACATCAAAAACCTTAAAGCATTTTTTATGGGAGTGTAAATATGATAGATCTCATTGGCAACTTGTATAATATCATCATTTAGTGTTGCTTTAATGACAACTTTAATGGCATGCAACTCTTCTCAGTGACTCGGGATCGTTGGTATTCACACTTTTCAAGCATTTGGGATTGACTTCAGATCACAACCTTGATTACAATCTGGAAACTAAGATACAAATATGTCTTCTCTGATGATGTCAATTCAATCAATAGTGTTGCTTTAGTGACAACTTCAATGGCATGCAACTCTTCTCAGCGACTCAGGATCATTGGTATTCATACTGTTCAAGCATTTGGGATTAACTTCAGATCACAACCTTGATTACAATCTGGAAACTAAGATACAAATATGTCTTCTCTAATGATGTCAGTTCAATCAATTTTTTTTTCATTCTTGGTAAGAAGAGGTTTGTATGCAACTGTCTGACTCCTGATTAAGCATATGAAAGATTTGAGTGCTTTGGAATATTCCAAGTTTATTGTTGTTCTAGTAGCTGTCAAGAAGAGGATATGAGATATAACTGTATCTAACCTTTTGCTTTTGTTTTCCTTTTTGGTCGGTTATCTTGTAAATTATCTCCTACAAGATAAGATGTATTTTTCAAAAAAAAATGAGTTATGGCCATAGCTATTTTAAATAAAGTTTGAAAGTTATTCAAGTAATAAGCTCTTAAGGTGAGAGTTCCCTTGTTCAGGGACTGACAAAGAAGCTATAGACCAAAATGTACAAATATGTAACAAAGGAAAGTGGATGATGAAAATAGCGTTCATAGGACATGACAAAACAAAGGTTGCATAGAAATGAACAACGTGTAGATCAAATGGAAGCTAGAAAAAAGCTTGCAAGAACTGCACAACAAGTAGAGTTGAAATTCTGTCAATTGGATCTAGCTCGGGTGGTTCGGAGGATGGATTGTTATATTTTCTACTCGGGTTTTATTCTCGCTAGTGATATGTTGATACAGCCTTCAGCCTTGGAGAATCTGGTTTATCCTGGGTACATTCCTTGGAATGAAGGAAAGTGCCTAGGGGTTTTCTGGGATAAATATTCCAAAAATTTTAGGTCAATTGGGTCTAGCCTAGGCAGTGGTGAGGAGTGTTTTTTTATTGAATTAAGGCTTCTGTGATCCATATCAAGTTTTTGAGACATGTTTTCGGCAATAATCACATCAAAATTCATTTGTCGACGTGTTTCGAACCAACAAGTGTGGTTCATCGTCAGGAACATGTTTTTTTTCCAAGGTTGTTGTGAGAAGTATTATCATCCACACCCAGGTTAAGTTTCTACCAGTGATATGTCAAGCTCTTAATGAGTATATCATTGTAACAGGCCTAAGCCCTATGTTCACAAAGCCTCAAGCTTCTATGGAATCTAGTTTACCCTGGGTACTCAATGGATTTTCCCAAGATGTGTTTCACAACAAAATTAAAAAACAGAAGGTAGAGTTGGAAGATAGTTAAAAGATGCCAACACAAAAGTTTGCAAAGACAAGTTCAAGAGGAGCGTGTAGATGAACAGACAATGCAACATAGTGAGATTGAGCAGCCTTAAGGTGGGGCAAAGAACACATTTTTGGGAAGATTGTTGCACTCCATAACCCACTCACTAAAGGGAGGCTCAAACAGACAAACTATTAATTTTAGGTATGTTCTATGCTTAAAGCAATTTATTTCAATTTTCACAGTTAACTCTATCTTTTCTTGATTAGCAATCATATCAGCATAATAGTAAATTATAGATAGAACATAAACATAAATTGCAGAAGA
Organism: Pinus taeda; assembly: GCA_000404065.3. Classification (NCBI taxonomy): domain Eukaryota; kingdom Viridiplantae; phylum Streptophyta; class Pinopsida; order Pinales; family Pinaceae; genus Pinus; species Pinus taeda. Next base: position 9,631 of record APFE030865709.1, on the reverse strand, counting down.
CAAGCCAAGACAAGAGGACAAAAGATGTGGCACTAGCTAGGGACAAACCCCAATGTGGGGAAACCCTTGATCAATTCTTCTTATATGTTCTTCAATAGTTCAGCAAAGAGAGAGATAGTACATATACAACAGAAATCAACACTTTGACTTATCTAAATAAGAGCATAGATCATCTCTAAGAAGATGATACATGAGGTAACTGAACTCAGTTGAAGAACATACTATACCTCATTGTACCCATCCCGCTACATCTCATTTATTATCATTGTACTATACTTTGCAAGTGATGCACACAACATGCTACACTTCACTTTGTCATGATGCCCATCATTATGCTGCAACATTTCACATCATGTTGCCCCTTATCACAATGTTGTCACATCTCATACTATTGTACCTTCCTGAACTGCATCATCATGTTGTTTAGAGGATTTTCTATTTGTTGCATTGGATGACATTCAGGGTAGCCTTTATCATGGATAGGTTAGGCCATCAACAGTGCTACCCATCCTCACACTTTGGCATGCTGCTCCAACATTGTTTGTTAGTGCACATTGTTGTAGCCTTAATGTTATCCCACAATCAACAAATCATTCCCATAAGTACTGCAGCCAGATTTCCCCATGAACAACATTTAGGGTGAGCCTAGAAACCTCTCATTAGCACTGCGTCTAGGTGTAGGTTGATCTCCACTTATTGACTGCAATAGCGTGTAGAGTCTTCCTAAGGCCGTGTCTTTAAGCCTCTCATTGTTGTGATGAATAGCCTCATTTGTGATAGCATATGATTGTGATCTTATCTTCCCATGACTACGTCTAGGGCACTCTAGAATAGCAGCATAGGAACTGTGTTTTAGGCCTCTCCATACAGTGTTGTGGAAGCCTCCTTCACAATGTTGAGGCTTCTCCTTCAAGACAGTGTTAGGCCTCTTCTAGGACAGCATTAGGCCTCTTCTAAGACAACATTAGGCCTCTTCAACAAGCCTCTATACCCACGTTGTTCAGCTCTCCTTTGCTACGACTAAGACAGAGTTCCCTTGCCTCTAGCTTAGGGATATCTTCTTTACTACATGACTACATCTTCTTAGATTAGGGCAGACTGCGGCTAGACATCCTTTAGGACTACGGATAGGGCATCATCCTCCTAGATTTCTCTTCCACTAAAACCCAAAGCGAGTGGAGAGAAATGTGTATGAAATGACTCTCAAGTCGTCTCCTTTTATACTAAAACTTTGAGCACATGTGGGGGTTATTTGGTTGCTGGCTGACCTTGATAAATTGTCCCATAACACAAATAAATTCATGTCTCCATGAATACTTATCGGAATCGGATAATCTTTAGATCAATCCTATACCTCTCGATGAGAGGGATCCAAGAAAAATATCGACTACCATAAATAGGATGACCCACATGGAGTTTGGCCCTATTTTCCAATTTTAACACTCCCTCTCAACTAGGGAGAACTCCATCTGCAGATCCATCTACCAGACTGTTTTATCTCTGCCAATAGTTCCCTGCACTGCTTGGGTCTATTCTGCTGAACCATGAAGAAGAAGAATTGATCGAGAATCTCATACCATTCTCTACTGACCCAAAGTCAATTCCATATGAAGAGAGTGTGTCATACCACTCTTACTGATCCCAGATCAGTTCCAAAAGAGAGTGAGTTATGTCACCCTTACTAACCCGAAGACAATTTCATTAATCCCAGATCAATATCACAAGAGAGTGTCTTAAACCACTCATACTGATCCTAGATAAGTTCCAAGAGAGAGTGAGCTATGTCACTCTTACTGACCCGAAGTCAATTCCAATTGATCCCAGGTCAATGGAGGTCATCCTAGCATAGGGAGTACGGTATATACAACAATGTGTCCATTGATATTACTACTATGATCCCTAACCCCATTTCCCTACTCATTGGCCAAATGAGAGGTACTTCCCATGAGTCCCAGATTACATGGGTAGGATGCCTTAACAAGAGAACCACTCATCCTGTCCATAAGTCGCCACGGGGTATCACAGGGGAAGGTAGAACCATTCACCCTGTACACAGTGCACCATTAGGGGAGGGTGAGTCGCCCTATGGTCGCTTGTTGCTCCAAGAAGTACCCCAAGCCCCCCAGAGCTCCCAGAGCTCCCAAAGCTCAATGCATGCATCATTCAGGACTCTCATAAGAGGATCTCTCAACAACTCCAAGTTGTTCTCGGAAAGTCAAAAATTTGAACTTTCCTCGGGGCTTCGACAGAATGTCTGCGACTTGCACATCAGTCCCAATGCGACGGAGCCTTCTTGCTCATCGATGTACCATATCTCGGATAAGGTAGTACCTGACGTCTATATCCTGGAGCAATCATAGAATACGAGATTCCTCAATAATCGAATCCCCCTCTGGTTGACACAGAAGATCACGATGGTATCCATCATGTGTCAAACAACTCACTGGAGAGATTCCGCAACCAGGCAGCTTCACACGAGGTCATACTCGTAGCTATGTATTCGGTCCCAGCGATGCTTATAGCAACCGACTTCTGCTTCCTACTCATCCAAGATATCGAAGCAGAACCTAAAGAGAACCAACATGCAGAAGTTCTCCTGTGATCCTCCACACTTACTACCCAGTCAGCATTCGAATAATCATGCAGCTTTACATTTCCGGTAGTGTATCCCAATCCATGAGAGATTGTGCCCCAAAGATATCTCAAAAGATTCTTGGCACCAATCCAGTGAGGCTCAACCATATATGAGCTCAACATGCTAACTGCAAAACATATATCCGGATGGGAATTCACCAAGTACATCAATGCTAGAATGAGTTTATGAAACTAAGAGGCATTTCCCAAATCAGGTCCGGCATCCCTACCACATAACTTCTAAAAGTTAAGATCCATCGAGGTAGTCACGGGCTTGCAGTTCACCATTCCAAATCCGGAATCCAACTCCCTCTTACTTTTGCAAATGAGAGGGTCTGCACCTGTCAGAAAGAAGTCATTGTCATAAGGTGCTAGTATGAGAGGTCTATCATCCACAACCTTCAAGCAATGGTTTGGATCGACTTCACTCCTAGTGAATCTTAGCTTCATCAAACAACTATCAATCCTCTCATACTAAGCCTAGGGTGTTTTGCTTCAAGCCAGAGATGGTTTTCTTCCACCTGCATACATGAGATTCCCGATCACGAATCTCAAACCCCTTTGGTTGTTCCAAATCTGTGGGCCTGCTACATGAGGGGAATGGTCCCCTTGTAAGATTTTTCTTCAGTACATCTCAGACATGTACCTTCATGCTCTTCTTCAATTCAGGCATCCCTATCACCATCTGGCTTACATCGGGTAGGGCCCCATAATAAGTAGACTTGCGGTGCTATAGATGAGATGTGTTAACTGACATGGTCCCCAATGGGCCATCTTGAAATTTGATACAAATTGCCAACCCTGAACCCATGAGTAAAAGCATCTTTGAAAATTTCATTTTCAAACACGTACCTTTCCATCGATGAATGGCACCATGAAACCTTTGACTTCCATTGCCGAAACGGACACCAATTTCTTCTTGCAATCAGGTACATAAAGAGATTCTTGTAAATGAATCGAGTTACCCTCATTCAATTGAGGGGTAACATTCCCTACACCCTTTCCGGGATAGGTGGCATTGACTCCAAGTTTAATTCCATTATTATTTCCATCTCTACCAAATTTGAGAGAGCACCCTTCTATCCGATGAAGTGCCTTGGAGCACTACAATCAATAAGCCAGAGTCCCAAAGAGTCTGAAGGAGAGGGCCAATATAAGATAACGCTTCTTTATCTTATCTTAAACAACATTTGATTCTTCATACTTGGGGTTCCTTTCTTTTTCAAGAGTCAGTTGTTTCCTTGATGACCTGCATTACCTGTCATTCCTCTGATCATTGAAGATGTCCCTGGAATGATTGTTATTATCATCAAGTGATGTGTCCCTACCATTCAGACACTCCTTCACATAATGGCCGAACTTATTCCAAACAAGGCATCTACCTTTCCTTCCACCCTTAGATTTGGACTTCCCGTTGAAGTGATCTTTAGGTAGGGCTATCAAAAGCTTCCGCTACGCCATTCTGATAATATTCTCAGTTTCGACTTCACCCTTGGTGAATTAGAAGAGGGATGAGAAATCCATTGAGCCTCTTGTCCTTTCCCAACTATCTTTGGTGATTGCTCTTTCATTCTTGCTTGTGCCTTGTCTTCACCTCACCTCTGATACCATGTTAATTTTAGGAATGTTCTATGCTTAGAGAAATTTATTTCAATTTTCATAGTGAGCTCAATATCTTTTCCTGATTAGCAATCATATCAGCATAATAGTAAATTGCAAATAAAACATAAACATAAATCACAGAAGACAAGGCAAGACAAGAAGACACAAAATGTGGTGCTAGCCAGGGACAAACCCTAATGTGGGGAAGGAAACCCATGATCAATTCTTCTTATATGTTCTTCAATAGTTCAACAAAGAGAAAGAGAGATAGTACATATACAACAGAAGTCAACACTTTGACTTATCTAAATAAGAGCATAGATCATCTCTAAGAAGATGATACATGAGGTAGCTAAACTCAGTTGAAGACATGCTGCTTCAACTGATTCTTCAAGGTGACTCTGTCACCTATCATTCTGTTGCAGCTCGTCATCATGTTGCACCTCATTGTATTGCACCATGTTGCACCCATCATCACTATGCTAAACCTCATTACCATGTTGAACACATCATACTGTTGCACCTTCTTGCACTGCATCATATTGTTGTACCTTATCATCTTGTTGCACTGACGAGTGTTGCCTCAAATTGTACCTCACTCTACCCATCCTGCTGCATCTCATTTGTTATCGTTGTACTATACTTTGCAAGTGTTGCACACAACATGCTACACTTCACTTTGTCATGATGCCCATCATTATGCTACAACATTTCACATCATGCTGCCCCTTGTCACAATGTTGTCACATCTCATACTATTGTACCTTCATGAACTGCATCATCGTATTGTTTAGAGGATTTTCTATTTGCTACATTGGATGACATTCTGGGCAGCCTTTATCATGAATAGGTTAGGTCATCAACAGTCCTACCCATCCTCACACTTTGGCATGTTGCTCCAACATTGTTTGTTAGTGCACATTGTTGTAGCCTAATGTTATCCCACAGTCAACAAATCAACCCCATAAGTACTACGGCCATATTTCCCCATGAACAGCGTTTAGGGTGAGACTAGAAACCTCTCATTAGGACTGCGGCAAGCTGTAAGTTGATCTCCACTTATTGACTGCAACAGTGTGTAGAGTCTTCCTAAGGCCGTGTATTTAAGCCTCTCATTGCTGTGATGAATAGCCTCATTTGTGATAGCATACGACTGTGATCTTATCTTCCCATGACTGCGTCTAGGGCACTCTAGAACAGCAACATAGGACCTATGTTTTAGGCCTCTCCATACAACGTTGTGGAAGCCTCCTTCACAACAATGAGGCTTCTCCTTCAAGACAGCATTAGGCCTCTTCTAGGATAGCATTAGGCCTCTTCAACAGACCTCTATAACCACGCTATTCAACTCTCCTTTGTTGCGGCTAAGACAGAGTTCTCTTGCCTCTAGCTTAGGGCTATCTCCCTTACTACATGACTGTGTCTTCTTGGATTAGAGAAGACTGCGGCTAGACATTCTTTAGGACTGCAGCTAGGGCATCATCCTCCTAGATTTCTCTTCCACTAAAACCCAAAGCGAGTGGAGAGAAATCAAGAGAGAAGTGTGTATGAAATGACTCTCAAGTCATCTCCTCTTATACTAAAACGTTGAGCACATGTGGGGGTTATTTGGTTGCTGGCCAGCCTTGACGAATTGTCCCATAACACAAATAAATCCACATCTCCATGAATACTTATCAGAATCGGATGATCTTTAGCTCAATCCTATACCTCTCGATGAGAGGGATCCAAGAAAAACATCAGCTACCATAAATAAGATGACCCACATGGAGTTTGGCCCTAGTTTCCAATTTTAACAAAGCGCTCCCTAAACCCCAAAGCATGCATAATTGAATAGAGATGATACAGTGCAGAAGATAGAGGATGAAAGGATGGAAATTGAAGCTGCACATATCTAGAAGTTAAAGAGACAAAGACCTCATTGTTTGGGTGTGTCTGAATGTGCATAAGCAATTAGATAAAAATTATGGTGGCTATAAAGAATTATCGAGAGATCAACCGAGTTGGGAGAGGGAGAACTAGAGAGACAGAAATTGATTTCTGTAGTATATACTTTTTGTACAAAATTAATAGAAAATCAGATTTGTCCGTAAGTGTATGGGTGATCCAGTTCTGCGTTTGTGACTGTTAATTCAACAGATAAGTGTTTCTTTTCTTTGCCTGCGTTGAATGATATAAATTAAATAATATAGGTTACTGGAGTTTGATAGCATGGACGGACGTGAGCTACAACATTGATGTTGCATCAGAAATAGAGGGCGAACCTTGTATCACGATCCCTTTCCACTCAATACAATCCTATTTCTATTCCATAAATAATGAATGCTAACTTATGAAAAAAATCAGTTGTCGAACCACCTCACTGACCTTTGTGCCTATATGTATGTTTCTGCCATCCATGCTTGTGTATTTTGGGTACATGAATACAACTATTCCCATGACCCCAAACTAAACCGTTCTGTGACAACAACTTCATTTCAAACTAATCTTCTAAGATTATTATGTCAATTATTTGCCATCAATTAGTATAAATGTATCAATTAGTATAAATGTATGAGTATGTTGGAAATATCTATCTTAGAAAGAGGACAAATCCTATGTGTTCCCCGGTATGGGAAATGGGAAATAATAAATGGCAAGAAACAAGTTTCCAAATATGGGAATGACAAGGAATTAGTAAGGATATTAAACATGGGATAGACTTATTAGGAAACTGCAAAAACTAGAAAAGGTAACTGCAAGAATTAGAGTTAGAGGAAAAGGAAGGGAAAGGTCTCTAAAAATAGGAAGGAAAATTTGAAATAAAATCTACCATCTACTTATCAAATTCGTAATCTCATTCAGACATATAGAAAAAGAAAATCTATCACTTGAATTCAGTATATAGATTGAATAAAGAGTTTTCACTACTGGACAACAGGTTTTGCGCTTCACTTCAAATGAAATGTGTCCTTTCCCCTTAGTGTTTGAATTTTTAATACGGGTTTTCTAGGGCCTTTCATTTAATTATTTTTAATGAAGGAATTTTACGGTAAGTACAAAAATGGATGGAAACTGTTGGTAGTTTCTAGGGGCTTCAGGAAACCACCCAGAAACAGCATTAGCAGTTTCCAGATATGACAAGAAATAGTTCAGGGATTTCCTGTGGCCGGAGGCATTTCAGAAACTGGAAACGTGTTCCATTCCTGTGCCCAAGAGCGTATAGGCCTATAGATTCAACCCCATAGACACAAACGCAATAATCCTTTTGGACATACAAAGCTGAAAATTAATATACGAAATCATTTATATAATACGTACTATATATCAGGTCAAGTGTTTAACACAGGTTCGTATTAACAGGGACACCTATACATCTGGCTCTGTGCAGACATGCCTGCATTGTTAATCCACGGATTCCTGTACGAGGAAAGCATGCAAGATTGCATTGATAATCGTGGATAATGGTAAATTTTAACCAGGAGAGAGGGGAATGCCATGAAAATTTATCATACTTCATCTATATTAGGGTTAGGTAGGGCTCATAGAACTACATAACTATGACGAGCGGCCATAAGTAGCAATGACCATAGTAATTGGGATTATAGAGTTCCAACGAATGGTCATATGCGCCTAGTTCTTGAGTACGATTGCACAAACGCTAGCCTTCGCTGTAACGGGTTACTCTCCTGCGACTTCTGTAATTTGTTACCCTGTTGCTATGTTTCTGTTTGGTATTCAGTATATTTCGCTCTTTATGTGAGTCTTTGGTGGTCATGTTTAATAGTTTCGGTCAGCAGTCCAAATCTGGAGTTTGGCATCTAGGTGTTACCGCTACTAAAAAGTTATCATGAATTTTTGTCATCTGTTCCTGTAAAGGGAGGGTTAAATAAATTCAATGTACGTGAATAAAATCTCTTAGTTTTCAAAAAGAAGCAGCAAATATCAGCAAAGATTTGCATGAATAATGTATGTTCAGAGGATTCTGTTAGAATGCCCTGCGCGCCCTATTCCTATGTATACGCAGTTGAGCATTTAACACATTTCATATAACACTCAGACAATTAGTAATCCATAACAGACCTGTACTTAAAAATTGTTCCCAAGGATCAAAATCATACAAAAAATTAATAAACCCATGTGAATTTTCTGACTGACTTGCGCTTTAGCACAAAAGAAATGGCATTCTTTGCCGAGAATTTTTTTACAGCTATACGCCTTATCCGTATGGTCTCGCTTTCGTGCAAATATATGCCTCCGTATACAGATGGGGAAAATGCATAGCTATCGCAGCGATCGGTTCCCTTTCGTTCTGCGCAGGTTTGGGATTTTGAGATCCAACTTATTACTCACATTCCAAGATTAAATTGATGAACGAAAAATTGATCCTTGCTCACTGCTATGTTGCTTCGTGAAGGATAATTGATTCGTCAAATTCCATGTCTTGGAGCCCACCCGTCCGTTTATGGCAAAAACCCAATACCTAAGCCGTAGTGTTAAAAACCAATGGAACTCAGGATGGGATCATAATAAGAAGATAATAAGAAGTTGCATTGTCAATTGGGTTAAAAACACATCATATCCCAGGCCTGCTCACCAAAATCCAAAATCATACCAAATGCCAGAAAGCATGTTACACACCCAAACATGTCTTAAAACACCTTAAACACTTCGGCGAGGAATTTGTTAGCTCTCGATGGAAAATGAAAAATTATGGGAAAGGAAATTATGAAGTTACGGGAAAAATCGATATGAGGACCTGATATTAAAATCGAATTTACCCTTGGAAGCTGTACGATTGAAGTACAGACGCAAATGAATTCAGGCCGCCACCTTTCGGGCGTGGGAGACTCTATATATATGAGCGTATAACGATTAATGGAGCACCTAATCATTTTAATGTCACATATTTCAATGCTCGTCGATAGAAATTGAGATTATTATTAAACATCGATGTGATGCGATATAAATTGAGATTATTATTAAATATGTTTTACGGCATAAGTTCGTAATGATTTAAATCTTCATTCCATTAAAAAAAAAAAATTATAGTAAGATTTTGGAAGTAACTGTTTAAATATTAACTATTCACCATTTTTAATGGAACACTTTAAATCGGTGATTCATTTGAGGGTTGGGTTTGGAATTTCATTTTAACATTATTATTCTTAGTCCCTAATAATCGATTCATGGTAACATTGCATTGGATTATAATAGTTAATTCGATTTATGGTAACATTGCATTGGATTTAATTCGTGGTGAGATTGTATTACATATGGTTGGAATTGTAACTATTATTGTTGTTTTATAATATTATTGTATTAGTTTTTTTATTATCATAAGTATGTATTAAGGAAAAATATTAAGTAAATTTGTATTTTTGTGATGTATTAAAATTTTATTTTTTATTATTTT
>APFE030865706.1:90915-195049 GCA_000404065.3 Pinus taeda | reverse complement strand
TGACGTGTATTGAGCGCCTCCAGATGGTTCATGCATCCCTATGATAGAGGAGCTTATCCCATCAAGAGAGGAGCTTATCCCATCAAGAGAGGAGCTACCCCATCCAAAAGAGGGAGTATCCCATTGATGTTGGAACTGAATAACCTCCTCTAGAATACTATAAATACAGGTATTGGGCCAAAGGAGGGGAGGTTGAAAGCTGAACATTCTATAGGGTAAATGCTGCTGGAATTAGGACTTCCATTTGTTGACTTGTGAGGAGAGATCACTATCCTTCCTTGTTGCCATAGTGGAAGTGGGTGAGCTTGTCAAAGTAGAGGAAATCTCTTGCTGGACCCTGGGAGGAGCTTGCACAACACCAAGGCTCAGGTTGTAATGGTTCCTTTTTTGTTTCCTTAATACAAATAAGTCCATTCTTCTCAATGATTTGTTGTTAATTAATTATTTCATGTACTCCTTGGTCTATGTGATGAATATGCTTTGTTTTATGAAATATTCAGGTGTTATGTAATCGTTTGCCTTGTTAGTGTATGCAGGTCTTAAAGTGAAGGAGGAGCTCATCTGGATCAGCAAGGCTGGATTGTTACAACAAGCGTTGGACCTAAGGTAAGATCGGAAAACACTTGGTTTCTCATAGAATAATGTATGTTTAGAGAAGGATTGCTCTTGTTTGGTTTGTTTGTCACTAGAGAGTCTTAGACTCCTAGGGAGGTTAGGTTTGTCCGCAAAAATAACTCTTTCCGCATGACAATAGTCAAAGAATTGAATTGCTTCCTATATCCAGCACCAAAGTGTCAAGTGATGTTTGCAAATGGAGGAACATTAAATTTCTCTCGAAAGTGCCATAATGTCAAGATATCCATGGGAGATGTGTATTGAATAGTCCAATTATTTCCATTTCAATGGGCGGTTTTGATGTTGTACTAGGAGTCGAATGGTTACAATCTTTGTGTACGATAGATTTTGATTTTCAAGAACATTTCTTGAAATTTTCTTGGGAAGGAAAGGAATTTTAAATAAAGGGTATCATAGGGAAACCAATAAATATAATAAGATCTAATGACATGACCAAGATTCTAAGGAAATAACAATGGGGCATAATTGCACAATTATATTCACTAGAGGTTCAAACACCGAAATATATATTTCTCTAGATCTCCAAAAAGTCTTTGAAAATCATTTCAAGGTATTTGAGACTCCCAAAGGCCTCTCACCTATTCTTGATCATGATAATCCTATTCATTTGATTTGAGGAAGTGTTCCTCCAAACATCAGGCCTTACAAATATCCATATGCCCAAAAGAGTGAAATTGAATGTATGGTTGCAGAAATGCTAGAGGTTGGTATAATTCAACCTCGTCAAAATTCTTTCTCTACTCTAGTAGTATTAGTGCACAAGAAGGATGGATCATGGCACATGTGTATCGATTATAGGGATCTCAACAAGCTCACTATTAAAGATGAATTTCCAATCCTTATCATTGATGAATTATTGGATGAATTACATGGAGAAATTTACTTAACCACGTTGAATCTTCATTCAGGATATCATAAAATAAGAATGAAGACCAAAGAAATTCTGAAAATAACATTTAGAACTCATTAGGTCATTATGAGTTTTTGGTCATGCCTTTTGGCCTTACAAATGCACCTTCTACATTTCATGGTTTGATGAATTCCATCTTCAAACCCTTAGATAATCTATGTTAGTAATTTTTGATGATATATTGATCTACAACAAGTCTTTGAAGGATCATGTTCAATATGTTGACAGGGTGCTCAAACTATTGGAGGAGAAACAATTATACTCAAAAAACTCCAAATATTTATTTGGAGTATAAGAGGTGGAATATTTGGGTCATATTATATCTAATGAGGGTGTTAAGGTAGACCCTAACAAAAATAAAGCCATTAAGGAATGGAAAACCCAACATCCATAAAGCATCTAGGAAGATTTCTCAGGTTGACAGGGTATTATCGCAAGTTTGTTAATAATTATGGAAGAATAGTTGCACATCTAACAACATTACTGAATAAATATGCATTTTCTTGGACTCCAAAAGAAGCTAAGGGATTTTAACATCTTAAAGAGGCAATGTGCCAAGCACTAGTCTTAGCTACGCAAAACTTCACAAAAACATTTATTGTTGAATGTGATGCATGAAGAAATGGAATTGGTGTTGTTTTAATGAGAAGGAAGACCCATTTCTTTTGAAATGTGTTTAATCAAAAGAAATTACTTACACAAAGCTATTTATGAGAATGAAATGTTTGAAATACTACATGCACTTAAGAAATTACGGCTTTACCTAATAGGAAGACACTTCAAGGTAAAAACGGATCATGATAGTATTAAATACTTTCTAGAACAAAGATTATCTTCTCAAGAGTAGCAAGAATGGGTGACAAAGATGTTGGGTTATGAATTTGAAATCATCTAAAAAAAAAGGAAGCAAATTTTTGTTGCATATGCACTCTCGAGAAAGGATGAGGATGTGGAAGCATTGCTTTGTGCCATTTCTATTATCCAACTAGATTGGATAATTGAAGCAAGGGGAGAATGGAAGAATGACGAAGAAGTGTTGGCACTCATTCAAAAGTTGGAGCAACATCCCAGTACATCTGATACTTTTCGATATAAAAATGATTTATGATGGTACAAAGATCACTTATATTTTTGTAAGAATTCCCAACTCAAACAAAATATTCTTCTGGAATTTCACATCTCTCCCTTAGGAGAGCACTCATGTTTTTTAAAAACTTACGACAGGGTTAAGCAGGTTTTTTCTTGGGATGACCTTAAATATGATATTCAAAAGTTTGTGGTGCAATGTTTGGTTTACAAACAAAATAAAGTTGAGAAAATTAAGACTCTAGGTCTGTTACAACCTTTATCCATTCCAAGTCAATGTTGGGAGGAGGTTTCAATGGATTTTATCATAGGTTTACCCAAGTTTGAAGGAAAGAGAATCATCATGGTGGTAGTTGATAGAATTTCCAAGTATGTACAATTTTGTGCATTATCTCATCTGTTTAAATCCAATACATATCCCACTGCATTTATGGAAACAATTCAAAAGATACATTGAAACCCAAAGATTATTATAAGCGACAGAGATCCCATTTTTGCTAGAAATTTTTGGACAAAATTATTTTCTTGTCTGGGTACTCAATTAGCTCATAGCTCATCTTATCATTCTAAATCTCATGGTAAAGATAAGATAGTGAATACATGCTTGGAAGGATATCTTCTTTGTTTTGTATCCAATAAACAAACACAATGGGTCAAGTGCTTACCTCTAGCATAATGGTGGTATAACACTTCCTTCAATATTGTAGAAAAAAATGACCAGATTTATGGCACTTTATGTATATAATCCATCGTCCATCACATCATATTTAAGAGAAAATTCTAAGGTTCAAGAAGTGGAAGATCACATCGAGAATTAACAACAAGTTCTCCCACTCTTAAAGGATAACCTCACTTTCACGTGGAATAGAATGAAATAACATGCATATCAACATCACAAAAAAAGAAGTTTTGATGTAGGCCTCTCGATATTTTTACGGCTAAAACCATACAGAAAAATGTCCCTCAAGAAAGCTAATAAGGATAACAAATTATCACCAAAGTATTATGGTCCTTACAAGGTGTTGCAAAATATTGGTACTATGGCATACAAATTGGAGTTTCCTGCATCCTCCTGAGTGCACACAGTTTTCCATGTGCTTAAAGAAGGTTATAGGTGATAAGCTTCGCATTCAAAAAATATTTCCAAAACTTGACAATGAACGAAAAATCATATTGGGACCTAAAGTAGTCATGGAAACGAGGATTTCCCATTTCAATAAAAATATTTCTTACTATCTTTCAAGTATTATAGGCTAAAATATAAATAGAATATCTTTTTTGTTGTTCAATATTAAAGTTAGCATGCAAATATCATTTGTCTCTTACATTTTCTAGAAGAAATAATGTACATTGCATTTCTAGAAGAATAAAAATATATTATGATGTTAAATTATTAAGGAAAAATAATTTTTTCATTCAATAGTATTAAATTATATACATGCATTGCATAATCATAGACTTTAGGTTGAGGTGACCTATTAATAAAGGATTGTGTATAATTTTTTATTTGAGACACAACCCATGATCCTACATAACTGCTTACCCTACTTATCGTTAATCCTAATTCAACTAAAATAAAAAAAATGTTAAAACCTTTATCATATTTTTGAGTATCATTATCTAAATCAGATTTCCCAAGGGGCTAATAGTCATACTCAACATTTTCAAAGCTATAGTAGCCTCTTGAAACAATAAAGACAACCTCAAAGTATGACATAAAGAATAAGAAGGCATGAAACATTAACCTAGTTATGAACTAGAGCATCCAACCTCTTAGACTACCTTACCTCCTTTGAATAAACACTATGTTCATTTGTCACAACCTTTCAATTGGCCATCCATGACAAGCCCTATCAAACCCATCCTCGTATGTTGTGACCTTCATCTTGACCATCCATGACAATCCCCATAAAAACCAATCCTTGTTGGTGAAAATCTTCGCCTTGAAAATATACGACTCCATGCTAGCTGGTGATGAGCCCCAATATTGCAACAAGAATGATGCAACTCCTAATGCTACCAATAAATTATCAACCTGGGGTTTGTAAAAAATTAAGAGGTGTCAATACTATATGTGCAACATACAAGGTGTCCTTATTTTATTGATTTGATGTAATGGAGTGAATTGCATGAAATCAAAGCCTAAGAGAATTGCAGAAATGAAAATGTTACTTTTAAAAGAAATTAATCCTAGGCAAGAACAATAATTTGTAATTGATATCCTAAGAGCATGAATTCAAATAAATACGCCAACTCTACTTTGTAAAAGGGCATGTCCTAATTGGTTTTTATTCTTCTTCAATCATGGATTTAGGGCCTAGGGGTCATGATTCGATCCTACGAGACAAAAAAAAATAATATTTTGGAGAAAATCCAGTCAAGTTTACATGTGCTATAGGAGTGCTCAGGAGGTTGCTACAAGAGAAACAAAATTGCTACAAGTGAAATATAATTGCTACAGGAGGAGATAATTTACCAAATGACAAATTAAATCGAATGAAAATGGGATGTGAAACATTTTTTATTAATTAGGATGTCTTAGCAATCCATTCCAAGTGGAATCACTCCAAAATAGCCTTGTTAACACATGCTAAAAGATAATAAAATATTACTATTCTAAAAGCTAGAAATTCAAGAACTAGTGAGCAAGTTAACCTATCAAATGTCTAACCTAGTCAAGTAAAAATGAAATGGGGTAAAAAAAATTATTAATTTAAATTTTTTTTATGACCTAATACAAGTGCAATCAACTCAATTGAATCCCATTGAAATGTTCTAAAAAATAACAGAAAATTACTACTTTTTCCTACAAGGGACTTCCAGAAATTCTAGATTTATGAACTAGTAAACCAATCCAAGAAGCTAAATGATGAATATGTATTTTAAAAAATATTGTAATGGTTAATAATTCTTGTGAATCTGTAAATAAATTTAATAAAAACTCACTTCAATCATTTAACCCAATCCTACAGCAAAAAGAGCGTCAATACGAAATGCATAAATAGGAAAAAAATGAATAAGAGATGAATGTGAATAAGAAGTGAAAATAAGAAGGAAAAATTGTAAAAAAGGATCTAAGGCTCTTGAGATGTACAAGCCCAATAGTACTCAGAGTCCTATGAAGGTGAACAAACTTTAGAAGCTAAAAATGACACCAAACTTCATTATTTGAATCAATCCAATTACATCCCTGCTAGAAATGAAAGTGGAGCTGTAAAAATACAAGTTTTCTCCAAAAGAAGACTAAGAAATACATGCGTCTAGAGGAAAATTTGAATTTATACTTATAAAAAATTATGAGGAATCATTATCCTTGAAAGGAAGAAGCTTTCCCCTCCAAAATCACTCAAATAGTGGATCTGGTTCCCAACGCTAGGAATTTGCATTAAATCACATGGAACACATTCCCAGATTTTCTCAATTAGTGGAGCTCCATAATTTCTCAATAATTCCATGATATTTTATTCATTTAGTATCCAATATTGATCCTCTTGCAGTATAAAGAAAGTCCCTAGAATATATCCTCCTCCAAATCTTCATAATCTACCCAATATTCTCACAATATTCTACAAAAATAAATAATATTAGCCACATAATATGCAATTATCTCTAAACGTTCCTAAGAACATATTAAAGCTAAAAAACATTATTAAGTGTAGAAGGAGAGGTTTAGTATAGCCTTCAAGTGCCTATGAAAGGTTATATGGGGCTTAGTTTATGTTTAATTTAGAGGCTCATCATACCCCGCTACTGAAACTGTTGCTCATCCTAATGTGGATGTAATTGCCCCTATTGGATAAGATTTATGTTTATCTCAATTTCCCATCATTCCTTTGATTCTCCCTTTTGGGTTTAATATTTCATAAGTATCTCTTGATTCTCCTCCTCTCATGAGTTCAATAAAATTTTATTAATGTGAAATAATGTGTTTCTCTTTTCTACTACAAGAGTGAGAGTGTTTATGTAAACAAAGGTAGAATAAATGTTCTTTTTATGATGTTGAGGAGAAAGTAGAATTAAACATGCAACCCAAAACACTTTATCATTGATAGTTCTTACGAATATTTAATTATGTGGCACCTACAAAGTATGATTTTGATAATTGAGATAATTTTAAGGGTTTTCATGCCAAGTATTGGTGGAGAAAATTTATACTTACCCTTTCCCTCATGATTATTTCCTCCTTCTTAGGGTTTGAGGGCAATGTTTTCCACTAACAAGCTTCATGTAGCAACCTCTGACTTTCGTGTAGCACTTTTTCAGACCCTGTAGGTTCCTATGCAATGGAGGTTATTGTAGCACAAGAACTTTTTAACAGTCTTGTTTCAAGGTTGAGGAAAGAAAAATTACAACACGCACCCTTGCCATATTGAAAATGCCATATTCTTAAGCAAATGCTTAAATAATCCAACTTTTTTCTCTTACTAGAAACTAAACTGTAAATTTTTAGAGTACTTTTTCTTCATGATTGAGGTGCTTTTGGAATCCTTATGCGAAATTTTGGAGAGAAGGAATTTTTACTTACTTTTCCTTTCAATATTTCCTTGCTTCCTAGGGCTATAGAGGTTGTTATGGGAGAAATTTCCATTCCTGTAGCACTCTATTAGCTTCCTGTAGCAAATTTGTTCTTCTTGTAGTAGTTTTGATCCTCATGTAGGAGTTCTGTTATCATCTACCAACCATCCTGAATCCTGGAGAAGCTACTCCTTGCATGCCAAAACGTGGTGGGTACACCTTTTTATTCCTTTATTTTTATTTTTCATTGATTTTTTCAATTTTTTATTTTTCTCTTTTTTTTTCATTACATGAAAATAAACTCAAAGTGCTTTGAGTTAACTGAGTTAGCCCCCAACTACTTTTTGAACTCCATGATCACATCCCAATTTCTTAAGTCCTTTTTCTATTTTGTCTCAATTATCTCCCACATGTGTGGTTATTCTTTGGCGAAACCTTCAGTGACTTGCTAGATAAGAGGAAGGCTTTTTGCAATCAATTTTGGCTATAAAAGTCCTTTCCTTCTCACACATTTAACATTTTCTTAAGCTAGAATAGGTTCAAAGAGTGAGGTTAGAGAGTTGCATACATGTGTCTTACCATTACTCTATTTTTTCTATGCATGATGTTGTTGTAGTTGTGGATGTTTCCTTTGATGATCATGAAGCTACATGTGATAAACTACTAGAGGTCCTCTAAGTTTTCTCGTTGTTGTTGTTGCTTGATGATGTAGGTATGTCCTTCATGAAGTTTTTCTTTGGATCCTATGTTGTTATTTGTTGAGTGATTAAGAATCTTGTAGGAACTAACATAAGGTGTTGTAGCTACTTGGGGATTTGAGTTATCATCTCGAAATTCTCGATGTTGGTTGACTTTTGGATTTAGAACTCTAGCTATGGTCTGTGAGGGGATGTGCAGACTGCTACAAGATTGTGTGTCTTCTTGCAGATATCACATAGACCTTTGCTAAGATCATAATTTCCTTCAGATTATTCCTTTAAAAATACTAATAATAAATGAGTAATTCACTCACAAGGATCATAGGCCTTTTTTTGGTGGAAGAGATGGAAGAAGGGGCGGAAATGGATTCTTTTCATGGACAGGGACGAAAATGAGAGTGGCGAAGAGGTAAATTCATGTGGAAAAATAATGACAAGGCGATTGTGGACCTATATTAACATTTCCTAAAGAATACATGACCTTTTGGCCTCTTTCTCCAATTAGATATGCCTGTTGTAACAATTATGGTCCCTCCTGTAGCATTTCAGGACAACCTCTTGTAGCAAAATTATTTTATCCATATCTCTTAAACGGTAGACTGGATTGACCTAAAAAAATTTGAGCATGTTGTGATCATACTTATGCACCTCCCCATAAAAAATCTTGGCCAATGATGCATGAATTTCGAGACAAACTAAAAATGGTTGTAGGTGATGCATGCTGATTTCTCGAAAAGTGTGCACTAGAATTGACTAAAATTGCTTAAGCATGTTACCATCATCCATATGGATCTCCCCATGAAACGCTTGGCCAATGGATGCACGATTTTAAAGATATGATAAAAAACAGTTTTCTCCTCTATGTATTTTGGCTTAGTGTAGCAAAACAGAGCCCTTCAGTAACATTTTAATACAACAAGGAAAATGCATGAGAAAGGCCTTAGAATGATGGTATTATTTTGGAAATGGATGATGGTGACGGATTGACATGGCTTGGTCTTGTTGGAGCATTCGAATAAAGGAGGAGAAAGCCCAAGTTTGACTTGCTTTGAGTAGACTTTTCACCAAATTTTTCTTTTGGTCCTAACTTGTTTTTATTGCTCGAAAAGGTTGGAGAGCACCTACATTCATCACACAAAGATACATGGAGAAAATAATTTTTTCATTTTTTTTATTTAGGCCTACTAACTGCCTCGATGAGGTTTTCAACTAGTAGGTCTGCCTAAGTTCCTTAAAGGAGGTTTTTGACTAGTATCTTTTATTTTTATTTTTTTTTCTCTTTTTCATACCCATTGAATTCATCATCGAGCTTTTCAATCAAGGATCCAATATTAGGCACCTCAAAGGAGGTTTTCACCTGAGATTTTTATTTTCCTATTATTTTTTCATATTCTTTTATTTCTTTTTCTATCCTAATCTACTTGAAAAACAAAATCTCTTTCAAGTTTAGGAATAATTCCAAAGGAGGAATTTTCACATCAAGATGATATATAAACTCATGTGTAGGCTTGAAAAATATGCTTTGACATGCACCTAAATTTTAGAGACCAAATGCTTTGACTTTGACGATATCAAGTATTGTTGAAGAAGAAAGTGATGCTCCATCTTGTTGATCTTCTAGAACCAAACTTCAATATATCTTTGAGTCTTTGGTTTTCTTGCTCATATCGATCATTATTCATGACTTATTCTACCATGAAATTCAAATCTTCCTCTTTTTTCAGATTATTCTCTTGAACACATGTATGATCTAACGGTAAACATGAGGGGAATTTCTCAATCTTTGATTTTTATGTCTTATCTTCATCAAGTGTAGCCCATGATTCTTTGGTCTTCACATTTGAATATTCTTTTCCTGGGTGTTTTCCTTCAATGACATCAAGAGAATCTCCTTTTTGCAATACTCTTCCTGAGTTTAGATGAATACCATTGGGATCAAAAGGAGATGTTAGGAGGTGTTGTACCTTAGCATTGTAAGTGGGTTGAGATTTTTTCTTGTGTGGGTTTGAAAATGGTGTTACAAGTAGTTGAGTGGGAGTGGATCTTTGAGAGGGATATGGTTGGGGTTGTGGTTGTGGTGGAGGTGGATGGTAGGGATAACATGGAGTTGGGTATGGAGGATATTGAGGAAACTATTGAGGATATTGTAGATTTCTCCCATAATATCCTTACCAACCTTATTTCCAAGATTGGTTTTGGGGTTGAGATGACCAAGGTTTCCAAGGAAGGTTTGTGTTCCAATTACATTGAGATGGATGTGAATAACCTTGAAATTATGAATTAGGTTCGTGCACCATACTAGGTTGACTAGTCTACCATGGTTCTCTTGGAGCTACATAACATAACTTATTTGGCCATTGACTTGTTCCATTTTCCTCTTGGTAAAATTTCTTCAACCTTGGTAATGAGGGACAATATTTAATATCATGTGATTCTGCATGGACAACACAAATATCAACATCTTCTTTTTCCTCATCTTTTATTCTTAACATTTCTACGTGTTCACTTAGATTGCTAAGCATTTCCGTTTTAAAGTTATCAAACAAGTTTCCAAGTTTAGATTGACTTTACGATCCTAATCTTGATTTAATTATTATTAGGCTTCCTCTTGAGATGTGTTTTCATGTTTGAAAAATTTCTTCAAATGATAATTGTTATACAACACATCTACTCATGATATCAAGGAGATCAATCGACTCATCCCTAATTGTTCTAAGTAAGAGGTTTTTTTGTTTGTAAAATCCTAAATGACGTAATTTTTCCCTCTTAACATTATACATGAACCTCTCTATAAGATCCTTGAGGCTCTCATATTATCTTTGATTCATTCCAAATATTTCTTCTTTAAGATCATGATCTTTGTATTTTTATACAAATATCTTTTGCATATCATTCCATGATCTTATTGAATTAGTCCCTAAACTCATGAACCATTTAAGAGCTCTGTCCTTCAATATTGCGGGAAACAATATTAATTTTTGAGTGTTTAATAAGTAATTGTAAGATATACAAACAATTTCAAATTCAAAGAGAAAGGTTTATGGATCCTATGACCTCATACCATGGAAGATGGGAGAGATATATGGAGGGATGTTCTTCATATGACCACTGCTATGATTATCTTGAATGGGAAATCCAATAGGATCTTCCTCATTGTCATCATATCCATCCATTTATCATACATTCTCTATAACCTCTTCTTATTCTACCTACAAAAGTGGATGGTTATGTGGCTCTTACTGCACCACGTGATAAAATGGCAGGGTTGGTGTTGAAGAAGTATTTTTATTTTTATTTTAATAAGAATGATAATGAAGTGCAATTTTATGTTTTTGAAATGAAATAACCCTAATGCAAATATTTCTTGTTTTTGCATAAAGTAAAAGAAATTAATCAACTAGGGAAGAAAAAAATGCATACTTTGACTCCTCCCTGGAAATGGCACTAAAAATTGATGAGCCCAAGTATCTCAATAAGAATGTTGCAAATCCCAAGACTACCAACTTAAATTATGAACGACGGGTTCATACAAAATTAAGAGGTGTCAACACTATATGTGCAACATACAATGTGTCCTTATTTCATTGATTTGATGTAATGGAGTGAATTTAATGAATCAAAGCCTAAAATATTTGCAAAAATGAAAATGTTGCTTTGAAAATAAATTAATCCTAGCCAATAACAACAATTTGTAATTGAAATCCTAAGAGCATGAATTCAAATAAATAGGCCTAACTACTTTGTAAAAAGATGTTTCTTAACTAGTTTCTATTCTTCCTCAATCATGGATTTAGAGCCTAGGGGTCACGATTCAAGGCTAAGAAACAAAATAAATATTTTGGAGAAAATATGGTCAATTTTACACATGCTACATGAGTGCTATAGGAGGTTGCTACAAGTGAAACAAAATTTCTACATGCGAAACAAAATTGTTACAGGAGGAGATAATTCATCGAATGAACAAGTAAATCAAATTAAATAGGATGGGAATTTTTTATTTATTAAGTAGTATTTATTAGGAATCCATTCCATGTGGAATCACTCCAAAATACCCATGTTAAGAGTGCTCAAAAATAGCAGAAATGAACTACTCTACAAACTAGAAATTCAAGAACTAGTGAGCTAGTTAACTATATCAAATGTCTAACCTATAATCAAGTGAAAATGAATTGGGGTAAATATTTGTACTAAATTGAATGTTTTTATGACCTAATACAAGTGAAATCAACTCAATTTAAACTCATTAACATGTTCTAAAAAATAGCATAAAATTACTACTTTTTGCTACAAGGGACCTCTAGAAATTCTAGATTTGTGAACTAGTAAACCAATCTAGATAGCTCAGTGATGAATATAAATTTTAAAATTATTTATAAGGATGAATTGTGCTTTTAAATCTATAAATAACCTGAAAAAAACTCACTTCAATCATTTAACCCAATCCTACAACAAAAGAAGCATCAATTAATGTGGAAATAGGAAAAACAAGAATAAGAGATGCATGTGAATAAGAAGTGAAAAGAAGAAAGAAAAATTGTACAAAAGGCTCTGAGGCTCCCTGGATGGCCAAAACCAAGGATAATCAGAGTCCTATGGAGGAGAATGATATTTAGAAGCTAAAAATGGCACCAAACTTCATTATTTGAATCAATCCAAGCACATCACTCCTAGAAATGAAAGTGGAGTTGCAAAAATATAGGTCTTCTCCACAAGAAGAGTAAGAAATGCATGCATATAGAAGAAAATTCGAACTAGTACTTATAAAAAATTATGGGGAATCATTCTCCTTGAAAGGAGAAACCTTTCCCCTCCAAAATCCCTCAAATAGTGGGTTTGGTTCCCAACACTAGGAATTTGCATTAAATAATAGGGAACACATTCGTAGATTTTCTTAATTAGTGGAGCTCCAGAATTTGTCAATAATTTGATGAAATTTTGTTAATTTATTATCCAATATTGATCCTCCTGTACTAGGGAGCAAGCCCCTAGATTATCTCCTCCTCCAAATCTTCATAATATGCCCAATATTCTCGCAATATTCTACAAAAATAAATAATATTACGCATATAATATGCAATTATCTCTAAACCTTCCTAAGAACATATTAAAACTAAAAAAACATTATAAAGTGTTGAGTGAGAGGTTTAATATAGCCTTAAATTTCCTAAGAAAAGTTAGATGGGACTTAATTTATGTCTAATTTATAGGCCCATCATACCCCCTACTCAAACTGTTACTCATCCTCTGAGCAACCTATCCATCTTCTTTCCCTGTTGTTATTTTCTTATGCCTCAGATGACTTTCATACTGTCCCATATTGATGTGGATGTAACTACCCCTGTTGGATAAAATTTATGATTATCTCAAGTTCCCATCATTATCTTTATTCTCCCTCTTGGTTTTAGTCTTTTGGAAGTATTTGTTGATTCTCCTCCTGTCATGACTTCAATAAAATTTTATCAATGTGAAACAAGGAGTTTCTTTTTTTTACTACGAGAGTGAGAGTCTTTATGAAAACAAAGGTAGAATAAATGTTCTTTGTATTATGTTGAGGAGAAGGTATAATTCGACATGAAACCCAAAACACTTTATCCTTGATCTTTGTTACTGAGATTTAAATATGTGATAGCTACAAAGTATGATTTTGATAATGAGAGAGTTTTAACGGTTTTCATGCCAAGTATTTGTGGTTAAAATTTGTACATAGCCTTTCCCTCATGATTATTTCCTCCTTCTTACATTTTGAGGGAAATTTTGTCCATTAACAAGCTTCCTGTAGCAACCTTTGACTTTCAAGTAGCATGTTTTGCAGACTGTGTATGTTTCTATGCAGTGGAGGTCGTTGTAACAGAAAAAAAATTTGACAGCCTTGTTTCAAGGTTGAGGAAAGATAAATTACAATATGCACCCTTGCGATATTCAACACACCATATTCTTAAGCAATTTCTTAACTAATCCAATTGTTTTCTCTTACTAGAATCTAAACTGTAAATTTGCAGAGTACTTTTTCTTGTTGATTGAGGTGCTTTTGGAATCCTTATGTGAAATGTTGGAGAGAAGTAATTTTTACTTACTTTTCCTCTGAATATTTCCTTGCTTCCGAAGGTGCTAGTGGATATTCTGGGTGAAATTTTCCTTCCTGTAACACTCTATTAGCTTCTTGTAGAAAATTTGTTCTTCCTATAGAATTTTTTTTCCCCTGTAGAAGTTATGTTCTCCTATAGAGACCAACCTAAATCCTAGATAAACTACTCCCTGCATGCCAAGAGGTGGTGGGTCCACCTTTTTATTCTTTTATTTTTACTTTTCATTGATTTTTTTATTATTTTTTTATTTTTTCAAATTTCTCTCTTTTTTTTCATTGCATGCAAAATAAACTAAAAGTTATTTGAGTTAACTGATTTGGCCCCCAACTACTTTTTGAAATCCATGATAACATCCCACTTGATTAAGTATTTTTTTACTTTTGTCTTCCATATGTGTAGTGGTCCATTGTAGAAAACTTAAGTGACTGGCTAGATAAGACTGAGGCTTCCTGCTATTAATTTTGGGTATAAAATACCTTTCCTTCTCACACTTTTAATTTTTTCTTAAGCTAGAATAGGTTCGAAGGGCGAGGTTAAAGAGTTTCATACATGTGTCTTACCATGAGTGTCTTTTTTCTGTGCAGGACATTGTTGTAGTTGTGGAGGTTGCCTTTGATGATCCTAAAACTG
The DNA here is from genome assembly GCA_000404065.3 of Pinus taeda. NCBI lineage: Eukaryota > Viridiplantae > Streptophyta > Pinopsida > Pinales > Pinaceae > Pinus > Pinus taeda. The sequence continues at coordinate 180,488 of APFE030865706.1, read as the reverse complement.
CATGTGATAATTTGCTGGAGGTCCTCTAGGTTTTCGCGATGTTGTTGTTGCTTGATGATGTAGGTCTATCATTCATGTAGATGTTCTTTGGATCCGATGTTGTTATTTTTTGAGTGATCAAGAATCTTGCAACAACTAGCAGAAGGTGACTGACTTTTTGATCCGGAACTCTAGCTATAGCCTGGCAAGGGATGTGCAGACTGCTACAAGACTGTGTGTCTTCCTATAATAGTCACATAGACCCTGCTAAGATCACAATTTGCTTCAAGTTATTCCTTTAAAAATAATGATAATTCATGAGTAATATGTTGAGAAGGATTGTAGGTGTTTTTTGTGGTGGGAGGGATGGAAGAAGGGGTGAAAATTGATTATTTTCATGGACAAGGATGAAAATGAGAGTATAGAAGAGGTAAAGTGGTGTGAAAAATGAATTATGAGGCTATGGTGGACCTATATTAAAATTTCCTAAAGAATACATGACCTTTTGGCCTCTTTCTCTAGTCGTATCTGCCTCCTATAGCAATTTTGGTTCCTCTTGTAGCATTTCAGGACAACCTCTTCTAGCAGAATTATGTTATCCATATCTCTCAAACAGTAGACTAGACTGACCTGAAATTTTTTGGGCATGTTTCCATCATCTTTATGCACCTTCCCATAAAAAATCTTGGCGAATGATGCACGAATCTCGAGAAAAATAAAAAATGGATGTAGGTGATAGAGGCCAATTTCTCGAAAAGTGTGCACTATAATTTGCTAAAATTGTTTGAGCATGTTACCATCATCCATATGCATCGCCCCATGAAACAACACAACCAATAGATGCATGGCTTTCATGATATGATAAAAAAAAAATCTCCTTTGTTTATTTTAGCGTCTTATAGCATAACAGATCCCTCTTGTAGCATTTTAGGACAATGCAAAAAATGCATGAGAAAGGCTTGGAAATGATGGGTGGATGTTGGAAATGGATGAGGGTGATCGATTGACATGGCCTTTGTCATGTTGGGGCATATGAGAAAGGGGGGAGAAAGCCCTAGTTTTACCTCTTTTGACTAGAGTTTTCACTAATTTTTTCTTTTGGTGCTAACTTGTTTTTGTTGCTTGCGAAGTTTAGAGAGCACCTATATTGATGAGATAGAGATACCTCGAGAAAATAATTTTTTTCTTTTTTTCTTTTAGGCATACTAGCTGCCTTGATCAAGTTTTCAACTAGTAGGTCTGCCTAGGTGTGTCAAAGGAGGTTTTCACCTAGCATCCTTTATTTTTCTCTTTTTTCTCTTTTTCCAACAACTTGACCTCCTCATGGAGGTTTTCAATCAATGAGCCAATCTCATGCGACTTAAAGGAGGTTTTCACCTGAGATTTTATTTTTCCTCATATTTTTTCAATTTTTTTTTCTTTTTCTATCCTACTCTACTCTAAAAATAAAATCTCTTTCAAGTATAAGAATACATATAATGGATCCACGTGCACATAAAGATGACATATAAATGCATGTGTAGGCTTGAAATGTATTATTTGACATGTACCTAAATTTTAGAGACAAAATGATTTGACTTTGATGATATCAAATATTGTTGAAGATGAGAGTGATGCTCCATCTTATTTATTTTCTAGAACCAAACTTCAATATATATTTTATGTCCTTGGTTTGCTTGTTCATCTGGATCATTATTCATGTCTTCTTCTACCATGACATTCAAATCTTCCTCTTTTTTCAGATTATTCTCTTGAACACATGGATGATCTAATGGTAAACATGAGGGAACTTTCTCAATCTCTAATTCTTATGTATTATCTTCATAAAGTGCAACCTTTGATTCTTTGGTTTTCTCATTTGAATATTATTTTCCTGGATGTCCTTCAATGACATTAAGAGAATCTCCTTTTTGCAATAATATTCCTGATTTAAGATCAATACCATTGAGATTAAGAGGATATGTTAGGAGGTGTTGTACCTCAGTATTGTAAGTTGGATGAGTGACTTCCTTGTGTGGGTTTGAAAATTGTGGTATTGGTAGTTGAGTGGGAGTGTATTTTTGAGATGGATGTGCTTGGGGTTGTGGTTGTGGTGGAGGTGGATGGTAGGGATAAAAAGGAGTTGGATATGGAGGACATTGAGGAAAATATTGAAGATATTGTAGACTGATCCCATATTGTCCTTGCCAAGATTGTTTTTTAGGTTGGGATGACCAAGGTTGCCAAGGAAATGGTGTGTTCCAATTACTTTGAGATGGATGTGAATAACCTTGATATTTTGAATTAGGTTCTTGCATTATACTAAGTTGATTGGGATTCCATGGTCCTCTTGGAGCTACATAACGTAGCTGCTTTGGTGATTGAATTTCTCTATTGTCCACTTAGTAAACATCCTTCAATGTTGGAAATGATGGACAATATTTAATAGCATGTGATTTTGCATGGAAAACACAAATATCATCATCTTCCTTTTCCTCATCTTGCATCCTTAACATTTGTACTTGTTCACTTAGACTTCCAAGAAATTTTGTTTTAATGTCATCAAATAAATTTCCAAGTTTAGCTTGACTTGTTGATATTGATGTTGATTTACTTACTCTTGTCCTTCCCCTTGATATGTCTTTGCATGTTTGACAAATTTCTTCAAATGAAAATTGGTATACATCACCTCTACTCATGAGATCAAGGAGGTCAATCCACTCATCTGTAATTGTTCTAAGTAAGAGGGTTTTTAGTGTGTCAGATCCTAAATTATGTAATTTTTCCGTCTTAACATTATACATGAACCTCTGTATTAGATCCTCAAGGCTCTCATATTTTTTTTTTTTTCATTCTAAAGATTTATTCTTTAATATCATGATCTTTATATTTTTATAAAAATAATTTTTGCATATGATTCCATGATCTTATTACATTCATCTGTAAAATCATGAACCAATTAAGACCTTTATCCTTCAATGTTGTTGGAAAAAATCTCAATTTTTTAGTGTTTAATAAGTAACAGTAAGATCTACAAATAATTTAAAATTTGAAGACAACGGATTCTTAATCCTCTAACCTCATACCACGAAAGTTGGGAACGAAAGATGGAGGGATGTCCTTCATATGAACACTACTATCAGTATCTTGAATGGAAAATCCAATATTTTCTTCCTCATTGTCATCATCTCCATCCATTTCCGCTACCTTATCTGTCACCTCTTCTTCTTATACCTACAAAAGTGGCTCTTGTTGGACCACATGATCAAATGGGGGAGTTGGTGTTGGAGAAGTATTTTTATTTTATTTTTTAATAGAAATGCTAATGCAATGCAATTCTATGTTTTTGAAATCAAATATGCCTAATGCAAATATCTTTTTTTTTTCATAAAGTAAAAGAAATGAATCAATTATGGAAGGAAACAATTCATACTTTGACACATCCCAAGAAATGGTACCAAAAATTGATGAGCCCAAGTATTGCAACAAGAATGTTGTAACTCCCAAGGTTACCAACTTAAATTGTCAACCCGAGGTTCGTACAAAATTTAGAGGTGCCAACACTCTATGTGCAGCATACAATGTGTCATTTCATTGATCTGATGTAATGGAGTGAATTTCATGAAATCAATGCCTAAACTAATTGCAGAAATGAAAATGTTACTTTGAAAAGAAATTAATCCTAGTAAAAAAAAAATTGTAATTGAAATCCTAAGAGCATGAATTCAAATAAATAAGTGTAACCTACTTTATAAAAAGGTATGTCATAATTGTTTTTTATTCTTCCTCAATCATGGATTTAGAGCCTAGGGGTCATTATTAAATCCTAAGAGACAAAAAGAAAGCTTTTGGAGCAAATTTGGTCAATTTTACTTGCATTATAGGAGTGCTACATGAGATTGCTACAAGTGAAAACAAATTTCTACAGGAGGAGATAATTCACCGAAGGACCAAGTAAATCAAATGAAAATGGGATGGATTTATTTTTTTTATTAATGTAGGATGTCTTAGGACTCCATTACAAGTTTAATCACTCCAAAATTCCTTTGTTAACATGTGGGAAAAATAACAGAAAATTACTACTCTATAAACTAGAAATTCAAGAGCTAGTGAGCTAGTTAACCTATCAAATGTCTAACATAATCAAGTGAAAATGCATTGGGTTAATTTTTTATTAAATTGAATGTTTTTATGACCTAATCTAATTTTAATAAACTCAATTGAAGCTCACTAACATGTTATAAAAAATAGCATAAAATTATTAGGGACTTGCAAATTTTTTAGATTTGTGAACTAGTAAACCAATCCAAGTAGATCAATGATGAATATGAATTTTAAATATATTATAAGGATTAATAATTCTTGAGATAGTATGAATAACCTTCAAAATAACTCACTTCAATCATTTAACCCAATCCTACATCAAAAGAAGCATCAATACTAAATGCATAAATAAGAAAAACAAGAATAAGAGATGCACGTTAATAACAAGTGAAAAGAAGAAAGAAAAATTGTAAAAAAGGCTATGAGTCTCCTTGGATGGCTAGGATCAAGGCTACATAGATTCCTATGAAGGATAAAAATATTTATAAGCTAAAATAACACAAAACTTCATTATTTGAATCATTGCAAGTATATCCCTGCTAGAAATGAAAGTGGAATTGCAAAATAACAAGTTTTCTCCACAATAAGACTAAAAAATACATGGTTCTAGAGGAAAATTAGAATTATTACTTCTATAAAATGATGACGATAATTATCCTTGAAAGGAGGAAGATTTCCCCTCCAAAATCCGTCAAATAGTAGATCTGGTTCCCAACACTAGGAATTTGCATTAAATGACATGGAACAAATTCCTAGATTTTCTCAATCAGTGGAGATTGAGAATTTGTCAATAATTTCATGATATTTTGTTCATTTATCGTCCAACCTTGATCCTTTTGTAGTAGGGAGAGAGCCCCTAGATTATCTCCTCCTCCAAATCTTCATACTTTGCCCAATATTCTCACAACATTCTACAAAAATAAATAATATTAGACACATAATATGGAATTATTTCTAATCCTTCCTAAGAACATATTAAAGCTCAAAGACATTTTTAAGAGTAGAAGGAGAGGTTTAATATATTATCCTAAACAATCTTAGATGGGCCTTAATTTATGTATAATTTAGAGCCCCATTAGTTGGGCCCTATATTCATGCCTTTTCATCAAATACAGCACAAGAACCATCTTAGAGCATCACCCTTGTGGTATCATGAATATAAGTGGAAATTATATGCAATAGTGTGTTGTCTTGCTTGTTATAAAAAGTGCAAGAAACCTTCCTGACCATCCCCCTTCAACTACGATGAATTTAAGTGGAAAGTGTATGTAATGGTATGTTCTTATTATGTGGTGTATATGTAATAGTAAGTTTTCATCACCTTTGTGGCATGCTGAATTGAAGTGGAAATTATATGTAATAACATGTGTGTTGTATTATTTGTTATAAAATGATGGTATTGTTTATTTACCTATTTTTATTGTATTATTAAATAATTGTAATGCTTATATTTTTCTAGTTTTCTTCTAAATTAGATGAATCAACAACTATGCTAGTCTTGTACTCACATGATATCGGTAGATTTTGACTTCTACCACTACACATTTAGGGTTTATAACCTGTCCTTCGCTTTATAGGCTAGGTTAGAATAAAGGGCCTGAACCTTGGATCTCTTAATTTCCATGATTTCATATCTCTTTGATGAACTTCTCCCATGGGATAAGTTTTATATTTTCTACTTTTTTTATTATTATTTATTATGTAATTTTTTCTCTAATATTTATATGTTGGAGTGTATATAAATTTACTATGTATCATGTATATCCTGTGTGTAAATTTGTAATTAAATTTATCTACACATTCAAACTATATATGGGGAACGTTAAGTTAATCATGGCTAGGAAAAAGCAGAAGATGAGAGCCTATTCGCTAGGAAAAGACTAAAAAACATTAGAGGAATTTTGAGGTCTAAAATGGGCTTGCTAAGAAAAATGTAAAACGAAAATAAACTTTATAAGAGCCAAAAAAATTCAAGATTATGATGTCAACCACGGGGGATGATTCACCATTTTTGGAGTAAAAAAGCAAAAAGATAAAAAAAAAATAAATAAATAAAATAAAACTACATTTTCAACTTGTATTTTCAACTTATCTCCCTAATGTTTTACTCAAATTTCAAGAGGAAGTACTCATTGGTGGAAAATTTAATTCATCATCCAAATAATACCCATGTTGCATACTTTCGATGGACCCTGCTACACGAAAAATGAGAAATATATGAAAAAATGTGATTGCAAACATGTTTTTCATGCATTTCTCATTTTTCGTGTACAAGGTCCATAAGAAGTATGTACATGAATTCTCCTTGGACGAGGAATCAAATTTTGCATCCAACGAGCATTCACACGTGAAATTTGAGTAAACTGATAGGGAGATAAGTTGAAAATCCAAGTTGAAAAAGTAGTTCTTTCTTTTTTCCCTATACAATTTGATGATGTAATCTAATATTTTTTATTATTTCCTTAGAAGGCTAATTTTAGACCTCAAAATTCCCCTAATGAATATAGTAATTTTCAAAGAAAAAATTCAAAATTGTAATCCAAAACCATACTCTGTGCCAAAGTGAGTAGTTTCACGAAAGGAAGAAGAGCAACTGAGAATATCTATTGACCTCCCAATAAGAAGGAAGAAGAATGGTGTTGACCCTGAAATATTGAATATATTTATAAGAAGACTATTGATGACCAAAGATCCTATGATATAGGAAATTATTAGAGAGGAGCAAGTTGAATGAAATAACCTAGAGCCTATTACAATTCCATTGAATAAAATATTGAAAAAAGATTGATGTTGAGACTAAGATTTCCTTAAAGAAACCATAAAAAATATGGTAATCTACATAGAAGATATACTAGAGGAAGCTAATAGATATATGCTTCATAAGATAAGGTAAGCTAGTATTTTTGATTCGTGGATGTGAATTGTTGTGCAAATTATGACCATTGACATGGCTAATGAATCTGGATGATTCCCTCATAGTTTTGAAGAATTTCAAACTACCCTTTATCTAATGCAAATCCTCTCTTTGAAAGTGAATCAGTCGTTTGGTTATATTCCCTATAAATATGTGTGAAGTATATGTAAGTAAAATATCTAACTTTATGAATGAAATTTTGATAAGGAAGAACTACAGTGTAATTGTTTAACTTATAGGATCCTTGCATCCATTTGATGTTAAGTAAGGAGTCTCTATATACATGAATCTAATAGAGTTGCATATAAGAAGTGATCTAAAGGAGCAATTTTTGATAAAAAAGTTTTGTGTAATTGTTTGAAGCATGGTCAATGTTACGGGAGAATGTGAAAAATTGAGATTCAGACAGATAGATGGTTCCTCCCAAGCATCTTATAGTAGGGATTTGTTAAGATACCCCATCAAAGAAATCCAATGGTTTTCCTTTGAGTCTTTCCACTCCATTTCTATTATGGGTTTGAATAGATACAAGAGGTTTCATAATACACTAATAATATAACCAAACTATTGACATCCACTCCGAGAAAAAACAATTCCCGATTGTCAAAAATGGAGTTATTCTTTCCAGTTAGATTCCCTAATAGACAATTAGAGGGAAACCTCAAATGTTTTTAGGAGGCTTCCCCTATAGCCAATTTTTGAGACAGATATCCACAAAGGCCCCATTCCATTGATTTATGTTATCGATAGAATTATGATCTTCAATCCAAACTCTAATACTAAAGGGACAATTGATGAAAAGATGTGGGATCTCCTCAACATTTTCCATACAGAGCAGGCATCTATCAGTCATAGTTTAATAATACCTATGTAAGAAATATGTAAATTTTTTTACCAAACCGGTGAATAACGTTTTGGCAAAATGTTCAAAAAATTAATCAATTGGCAAAAAATTTCCCCTAAAATTTCGTTGGTTGATTCAATGAAATTTCTCAATGAATTTGAATATGGTGTAACTGAGTAAAATGTAAGAAATCAAATTAGTTTCATGAATATATATTTATATTCATATATTTTTTTTATAAATGTGTCAAATTCATGTTTTCAAATAATGATATACTATTTTATCACAAAATACAATGCATATCTTCTCTTTACTATAGGTGTTGAGTACCAAAATAAGAAATATTTCTTAAAAATCTATAATGTTTATAACATATTGTATAGTTAATTTGCATTTCATTTTTTCCTTTTTTAAAAAAAAAAATTTATATATATTTTTTTATTGGATTATGAAAAACATTATAAGCTCAATATTATATGTTCATGTATTAGCATATTGTTTGACGACCTTAACATAATCAAAACATTTTTGTTTTCAATATCAATTTCAGTCCCTTATAGTATTATATGTAATTACATGTTAAAATGGCATTGCCAGAATAGAAAACAATTGTAATTTAAGATTTCATAGTATGTCAAAAAAAAATAATGTTTCAAAAAGGGAAACAATACTATTTTTAAAAAAATTATAATTTGAAATCTACATCATCAAATCTATACAAGTGTGTATTTTCCTCAATATTGGATTCAAGTTGCCTATTTAATAACAATGTGTAAATTGAGATATTAAGAAGAAAACCACTAGGATTATTTTACCAAACCTAAATTAAAAGAAATGAAGGTAGCTACACATAGTTTGGAATTTTCAACCCTAGAAAGGAAATTTTTAATTTAAGGAATACATAGGTTATTAAACAATATATGCATTATAAAATGTTGTTATCTGATAAGAATGCATGTTTATTCTAAGATTCATGTGTTCTTTATAGAACATTTATTCCACACTCTTAGAGTGTGCACTTGTTACTATAAATGAATGTCCACAAATATTAGTATATGTTGCAATATAGGTTCATATTATTGTTTCCCCACTTCCCAATATGCATGGTATTATAGAACGTAGCCATTATGTTGTGTTTTTTCCATATCTTTATTTTTGGTAATTAGATTACAAAATTTTATTTATCCACTCCTTCCATTGTTTTCCTCGCTCATTCACCATAAATGTCCTAAAACCCATTCCTATTAGGAAAAAGGTATTACCAATATCAATGTTTCAAACTCATAGGGGTTGTTCAAGAACACTGAACATGAGAAAGTATCATTCAAGTGATAAGGCCTTTATTCACCTCCCCCTATCATGGTATATGCACTGACTCCCATATATGTTGTGAGAAAACTTCTAATGGTGTCCATTTCCTGCCTAAAGGCTAGATATCAATTAGAAATGCTTGAAGTGATAATTTAAGTTCTACTTCATGGCATTTTAACTTGAAATTTTTTTATTTGGGCCTAAGTTCCTTGTTTTCCTTCCATATACAAGGTATAAGCCCCAAGATATAATTTCATTACGGGAAACACTAATGATACTGAAGATTCCCCACAAAAACCAATGACCCATTATAGAGGTATTGTGTCTTTGTTGCAATGCTACTACATGAAGCTCAATTTTCAGAAGATTCTAAGAGTACCTCAACACCTTGTATTCCTTCATAACCATGCTCCAGGCCACAAGTAGATTACATGGTGTGAACAACCTCCTAATGGCACAAACATCAATCCTGATGATCTCAACACTCAAATGTGGTATTTGAAACTTATAGATGACATCCATATCCCACCCCGAGAACATCATTTCCTTATAAAGAATATATGCCATGTTTCAAGGCCCAAGGTTTGAGAAATATATATTACAGAGCAATGGAACACATAAAATATTGCAGAAACATGAACAAAAAATACATAAAATAAGAGAGACACAAATATACATTGTTCACCCATTTTGGGCTATGTCCACGAAGAAACATCCTATCCATCCTTTATATTATATAGAAAAATGAAGAGATACAACCTATAACAGGTCCGCTGTAATTTCGTCTTCGCTCTCACACATTCTCCTCTCTCGTTCTCACTCAGAGTACACATACACAACCACAATACAATTCCCTACTATAAACCGAGGGTTTCCTTCTAGGAAGAAACACCCTAAATTAACATAACTTCTACCGTCAAGTCATTTGCCTAATGAACAACCTAGAAGAACTGCGAATTACAATATTTTACAAGGAAATTTTACATCTATTTTTAGCTTTGGGAGCACTGCCCCTGAACCCTCGCCACGAGAGGGGGGGGGGCTTATAAAATCATTGCCATCCCCCTGGACCCTCCCGATGATAATTAAATAGCTAGCGTTGCCTCCCCATTAGGATATGGGGTCCCACGCGGCGATGCCTATGAATAAAGTAGATAATGAGAATCCACACCCACCACCTAGTTCATTACCCTCATGCTAAAGAAAAGAAGATCAAGATATTGATCTTGGACCCAAATCACTTGTTTTTCTTTCTCATCCATTACAAGAGTGATAATTCCCTTGTTTGGCTTAGAAAAAAAATTAAGGCTATAATATTTATCATAAGGTTTACAAAGGGAGGTGATTATCATATTCAATTTCCATTTTGTAGTAGGTGAATCATTTAGTTTTTTATAGAAAATTATACCAACACAATAGGTGTTGGGTCATTGATTTGTCATCATTTTCACTTGCCTTTGTCATTCATTAAGCCATTACTTCCAACCATCCATTGCACCATTTCATTCTTTTGCCACCATTTTCACCATAATTCTTCATGATGTGTAACTATATGTCTAAGTGGTTAATTAACATCATTTTCCTTTATTTTTAGTAGATTAAGAAGAATTTTGCATGGTTTTAACAAATGATAGTTTAGCAAGTTCAAGTTTCTGCAGTTTTGTGAATTTTCCAGAGACACCTCCATGGTTGAGGTAATAGGACCGCTCTAAGGAAATTTGGCACATGGAGATTGCTTCTAAAGGTTCCAATATGGATTTCTACTGGTTAAATACCACCTAGATCGCACGTGTGGACCTCCAACATCAAATCAATGGAAAAATGTAGAAGTTTTGACCAATCAACTTCAAACACATTTTTTGAGCAAATGAAAGTAAAAATTGCAGAAAAAACATGGGTTTTAGTTCAGAATGGGCCCAATTAAGTTCTCTTCAAGTGGTTTTCCAGAATTTGTTACCATTTGGGAGATATTTCAGGTTCTTTGGAGCCCTATTTTGTAGGTTGTGTGAGAAAACAGTGCACCCATGTGTCAATAAATGACCAGTCAAGAAGACAGCGGTTGGAATGGACTGTGCATCATCAAATTTATGGCAACTACGTGTCCCTTTAGTTCTGATATTTAGCCATATGAATCTCCATGAAGCTACATTGTAACCCCTATATAAACACTCCATTGAACCAGAGGGAGGACATTATTTTTCTGAATTGTTTCAAAACTTAGTTGATATAATCTTTTCCTCTTAATGAAAAATGAAGCTTGATGCATAGCTAATTGTGTGATTAGAGTTTCATGACCATCTGTTTGTGGAGGGCCCCTGCAAACAGTTAAGGTTCTGCATTTCTATATTTTCTTTTTATCATTTACGTCAGTTATTTACATGCTCTATAATCGTTTTGCAACATTGATTTTAATTAAATAGCAATAAAAAGATTTCACTAATGATGATAATTGTAGCATAGACACCTTTTGTAGATTTCTTTGTAGCTTTCATTTCAAAAGAATTTCATCGACTTCTTTACAAGTTCATATAAAAGTATTTCATTTTAAATCATGAGTGATTCCTTTGTAGTTTTGTTTAGAGAATTTCATTTCAAAATCATTCTATTTCAGAGCATGAGTGATTGATAATGAGAAGATGTATGGTTTTCATTTTAATTAGAGGTCAATATCATTTTAGTTTTTATGCAAAGGATTTTTAGAACATTAAATGAATACTTCTACTTTTATAGATTAAATTTTTGTTGCAATAGATTAGTTAAATTTTTTTAATTCAATAATACAGTGTAAATTTTCTTTAGTTTCATTTTACAAGTGCAAAGAGCATTTGTTATCTCATTAGAAAGGAGTGAGCAAGAATGTAACTGAGATTGAATATGTTAAATTAATTTTCTTTAAAGAGTAAAATAGGAACACAAAACATCCTTAGAAATAATTTTCAATAACTCAATCTTACAATTTTAATAATTAAATGACTTCTAGCACATATAATGTACTTGCACTTCACAAGTTTACCAACTCCGGTCAATAATTTATGTAACAATTTAAGACAATTAAATTGACAAACAATAGGTAATTCCTTAAATAAAAAGTCATTGAAAGAATTTTCTAATTAAATTATTAAATAATTTACATTAGGAAACTACTTATGACCAATTTCTCATGTGTTGGGTAAATATTGGGTGACTGCATGAATATAGGTTACACTTTTGGGCTAAATGTTGTGATGAAACTTCAAAATTTTACTCTTTTATCGAATTGAAGACCTCAAATTTCATATAAGCATTGTGAATTTTGATTCAGAGTAAAAGGAAAATTTGTGCAGAATTATATTGTTTTCATAGCAATATTATTTGAAAACAAATTTATTGTCATACAATATGTCAATTTTCCATTAAATGAAATGTTTGTACTTACAAGTTTTCACACATCTTAAGAGGTATGTGTGTGTTCACTTAATATAGCTTAGTCAAGAATATGTAATATATATATATATATATATATATATATATGAGATGATGTACACAGAGAAAAACTAAGTTTTCTCATATTACAAATTTATTTTTTTATGCAAAATTGTATTTTTTTATTATTTTTCGATGTTGGTAAAGTAATATTCAAATTGCATTTTGTAGAGACATGTGTTTGCATAAAAAAGTTTAGCTATTTAAATAAATTGAAAATGGAAGAGTACCCTTTTGAAGAGGACTTTTAAACGAAGATAAAGGTATTATTTGAAAAATTTTCATTTTGTATATTTTACGTTATTGCTTCTTTATTCAACCTCTTTAAAATTGTCCAAAAACATTTCAAGCATTATGTTTAAAAGAAATTAGATGAAAAATATCATATGAACTCGAAAATGGAAAACTCATTTTCCATTGAATAAATGTTTCCTTCATGAATCAAACATGATAAATTCCACCACCTAAGGATAATTTTCTCCCTAAGTCTGCTAGGGTACAAAATGGTGTTGTAGAGAAATCTACAGAAGAGGTGCTAAAATTGTGGTTTTTAGGACCTCAGAAGCTCAATTGAGAACTTAAATTTTAAATTCAAATATATCAATCGAAGGTTCTTTAACCCTTTATTGAGCATTTTACGTCGTTAACCAAGTGCTCGACCAAGCCTCTGTAAAAAGAAATTTTTTAAATCCTTATGTGAATCCCATAATCACATAATTTAGATTTTATAATAAATAAAGATCTAAAATTCAATCCATTATTAATTTGAACCAAGGTTATATGATATTATTTTTAGAAAAAATGAAAATTTGACTAGATCTAGATTATGAACAACAATATAATTTTTTTATGTTATTGTGACGAGAGGCACATTCTACAACCTAGTATGGAGGAGAGAGAGAGACTAGGGGGGGAGACAGAGGGAGGTGGGAGAGAAAGGGAGGGAGATGAAGAAAAATAGAGACGACTTTAGAGGGATGGAGGAAGAGAGATGGATTTGGAGGGAGAGGGAGAGGGAGGTAAGAAGGAACATATAGAGAGATAAGGGTGGAGAGGGAGAGGGAGGGAGAGAGGAGAGAATAAGGGAATAAAGATAGAAAGGGGGGGACAACGAGAGAGAGAGAGGTAGGTGGAGAAGTGGAAGATAGAGAAAGAGGGAGAGGGAGAGGGAGGGAGATTAAGATAGATATGGAGAAACAAGGTGTATGTTTGCAGGGTGACATCGAGAGATAAAGAAGCAGAAACAAAGGGAGATAAAGATATAGATGGAAGGGGGAGAGAGGGAAGGAGAGAGAGATACAGAGAGGGAGGGTGGCAGAGATAGATAGATAGATATGATATGAAGAGAGAGATAGAGGGAGGGAGAGAGAGAGAGCATATCTTTTCGGGGGGGTGAGATAGAGAAACAAAGAAGGTGATTTGGAGGGAAATATAGATATCAATGGATGGAAGAGAGAAAGGGATGAAGATTGCTTGCACTAGATGCATAAGTTTCATTGTCAACGGTGTTTTCTAATACTATTTCATTTCTTGCACTAGATGCATTCATTTCTCTGTAGATGTTGATTTTTAATTCTATTTCATTGCTTGCATTAGATGCATTGATTTAATTAAAGATGTTAATTTCTAATCTTGTTTGATTTCTTGAATTAGATGCATTGGTTTTAATTCCTTGATTTCAATGTAGATTTTGTTTCCTAATCCTATTTGATTGTTAGCACTAGATGCATTGATTTTATTGTAGATGTTGATTTCTAATCCTATTTGATTTTTGCATTAGATGCATTAATTTCAGTGTAGATGTTGATTTCTAATCCTATTTAATTATGGCATCAGATGCAAAGATTTCAGTGCAAATGTTGATTTCTCATCATATTTGATTGCTTTCATTAGATGCATTTATTTCAGCATAAGCACAAAACAATTATTGACGATGTGCATTGATTTCTATGTTACAATAATTCGACCATAAATAAAATTTTCACATATATTTTTTTAATTATAATATGGATGACTTTAGAATTCAAATAATTTATTTAAAAATTTAACTGTAATAACATACATGTTAACTGCACTAAAAGACACTTTCTACAAGCCAATATGAAGTTACATTTGTAATTCTTTCTACCCTCAACATTAAATTGATACATGATATATTTCAGTTCATTTTAAGTATCAAAGTGACTTGCTTCATATTAAGATTGCACTGATATCATGTTATGACTAAGCTATTGTGGATGACCTCAAAAGAAATAAAATTGAATAAAACTTCATTTTTTTTTACAAGACATTTTTAAAAAATGAATAAAAATTATTTCAATCCTATTTGTGCTTTCTAATTAAACCTTGAGATAAGGAATAGACTGAAATATAGTCAAAATAATTTTCCAGGCAATGGTATATGGGTGGGTCGCAAAATTTCCTATATATAGATTCTTTAAATTATAATATGGATGACTTTAGAATTCATATAATTTATTTTTAAAATCATTGTAATAACATACATGTTGATTGCACTAAACGACACTTTCTACAAACCAATATGAAGCATATTTGTAATTATTTCCATGCTCAATATTAAATTGATACATGATATATTTTAGTTCATTTTAAGTACCAAATTGACTTGCATCATAGCAATATTGTACTTATATCATGTTATAACTAAGCTCTTGTAGATGACCTCAAAAGAAATAAAATTGAATAAACTTATTTCAATTTTATTTGTGCTTTTTAATAGAACCTTGAGATAGCGATGTAAATTTAAGAAAGTTCATATTTAATTATATATAAAATTATAGAAACATATATCATTAATTGTTTTTTGGTATGTTAAATTCGAATACATATGAATTAAATGTAACAGTATGACTAAGCTATTGTAGATGACCTCGATAGAAATGAAATTGAATAAAACTTATTTGTTGTTTACCATACATCTTTTAAAATTTAATTTAAAACTTATTTCAATCATAATTGTGTTTTTTAATTCAACCATAATATATTTTAGTTCATTTTAAGTATCAAAGCGACTTGCATCATATCTTAATATTGTACTTATTTTCTTAGTCTATGAAACTAGAAATCAAAATTGTTATATATTTTTAACAAAAATGAAACTATATAAAAATATTTCTAAACTAGCAAAATAATTTTAACATATCAATAAAATTCAAAAATTAATGAACATCCATAAACAAGATTAAATAAAAATCCATAAACTAAAATAACAAATGTATCAATAAACTATCCATATGAAAATATATACAAATTAAAAATGTTACATGAACATCCATAAAATTAAATAATAAACATCCATAAGCTAAATAATAGTACACCCATAAATTTTCCTTGTATGAAAATATAAAAAGTATGTATCACATGTGAATGTGGCCTATGAAAAGGATATGAAAATATACAAACTATCTATTGTACGTAGGTCATTAGAACTCCTATTTGAGTTCTGATATGCAAAGTAAGCATCCATATTCTGGTATTGCAATAGAACACATGCAAATTCAAACTAATTAGATCATTATTTGCATAAAATAAAAAATACAGAAATAAATTATTTTGAACAAGACTTTTAATTACTTATATGAATCTACTGACCTCACTTGAGCCCAAATGCAAGTCATTTAGGATGGGATTCTGACAAATCTGGGTTTGATGCTTCCATGCATATGGCTCAAAGATTAGGGTATGCATTGATGGACCCACATGATTATTTCCTCTATACCCAACATCCTGCTCATGCATCCACATAAATATGAAATTGACAACCCTTTGCATATGGACCTATGTACAAAATGGAAACAACCAATTATAATTATTCTATGAATTAATTAGCATGCATGTAACTTAAAAAAATAGTTGAAATATTAGGAATAAAAACGTTTACCACAACTATTGTTCCATGTGGCTAAACACAATGACTCTCCTCCACATGAATGTTATGAGGTGGAGGTGAAGGTGGAGCAGAATCCATGGAAACATGCACTAGTGGAGGCTGGTCTCATTGATAATTTGCTCCATTGGATGCCCTCATAAGCTAATCAATGTAGTTGTATTGTGTCTACATGTTATCATGAACTTATTAATATAAATGAAATCTAATACAAGCTCAATTAATATAAATAATTATGCACAATTAGACGATAAGAGTCAAAATATTCACACACACACACAACAGATATCTTATATATATATCTATATATATATATATATATGTGTGTGTGTGTGTGTGTGTGTGTGTGTGTGTGTGTGTGTAACAAATGCCATCACGACACATACATGCATATGACAAAAGTTGGTCATCACATAGATTCATGAGAAATGAATCATGTTATAATGGAAGTACGAGTGAGGAGGCAATGGTGCATGTTTTTTCATCTCTCCATGCAATATGACATGCGCACTGACCAATGTCATTCACATTCCATCTGCAACGGTATCATTGGTATCAACATCGATTTGTGATGATTCGTCTAGCTCTATCGATAATACCACACTACAAGATGATAATGGAAATAATCTTGGTAGCGATGGTACATGCCCATGGTCCCTAAGAGCCCTGTCATGATCATAGGTATGTCCCAATCTAGATCAATAAAAATTAGATATATTTTCAATGTAATCCAATTTCGTATGTAGCACGAATATTACATATATATGCTTGGAAAAATGAAAGGGGGCTTTTCATGGTGGGGGAACTAGCCCCAAGATCCAATGAGTTGATATACACAAAAGGGTTTGCATCAACATTATTAAAATATCTAAGTGGAATCAAACCTTTATGTCGAGCAGTGTGCTCTAGAGGGATGTTGAACAATTTTTCGCGAACATCAATGTTCTTGATGGCTTATTTAACCACCTCCCAAGTATGTGCACCTCTAATATCATGTTTCCTAATCCTCTGTATGGAATGGAGGAGGCAGCTTTGTGGGACCAACATATGGTATGTCTTTATCAACCTATTGATGTTATACTACATCAAAGACAAACTACGCATAGTAGGTGAACTATCAAGGATTTTATGAAACTCTCATTTGATCCACGTATATTGGGTTATAACATTATCTATTGTGATACTAGTTGTAGCATCATTCCACAGAGGGATCAAAGTTGCACTGTGATCCTCAACTTCACCCTGCTCAAGGTCTCCAAGTTATAAACATAATTTAATATATATATATTTAATAATATAGAAGCATACTAACATATGTAAATTAAATTCAAACACATCAATTAAGGATGATTTAAAAATTATATGCAATTTCAAGATAAAATCATAAATTTTAAAGAGGATTTTAAAATTCACCTCTAATAGGTGAATATGGTCCGCTATCTATAAGGTGATTGTCAACATTGACAAAAACACTACCTTTTCCACTCATACTGGTGCCGAATCTAGGATCTACTATTGAAACTCGCACTTTGGTTGGGCTACATGGTCTATCACGAGCTCGACCATGTATAAAAGACCCCACCCACACTCCAATGACTTGTGGTTGGGGGCGTACAAGATTTGAATTTGCCTATTACATTTAATTCATATTTAATACATATAAACTATTGCAAATAAAAATGTTGACTAAACATTTAAATATAATACAAAACTATTACATATGGTAGATATAAACAAATCCAAGAAACAAATGTTGACTTAGAAAGAATGTTGAAAAGAAATCCATTTCTAAACTCAAGTAGAATAATCTAGCTTGAAGTCATAAAATTTAGAGTCTATTTTTTGATAATTTATTAACAAAGTATTGAGTTCCATGTAAACACATTCAAAAGAAGTGATCAAATCTACCTTCACACTTTTTCCCATATCTAAATAATGCATTTTATTCATTTGGCATAAATATGTAAATAATTGTAATAAACCTATTTGCAAAATGAATAAAATTGCATGCTAACTAAATACTCCAATAGACTTTAAGTTCTTATAATGCTAGACTTTGACACATGACATGTACTAGGTGGAACTATATGGAGAGATTGTTTGTGGCACATCACACTATATAATAAAACAATATGATTCAAATTAGACAAGAGTCAGAATGATTATATTCACTTTAAATACACTTTTCATGACGGATTTAATGTATCTACCAATGATGCATTGTTGAAACATGAATTTATGTATATAGTTATATAGTTAAATGTTATATATATGTGTGTGTTATGTTTTAAATAGTTATATTATAATTATAATGTTTTGTTTACATCATATATATATTTATATATAATTTTAAAGATTAATAATTTATTAAATTAATAAATTTTTAAAACTGATTTTACTATATTTATTATTCAAAAAATATTTAAAATATAAATTAATTTAAACTTAAAATAATAAAATGAAATAAAATTTCTTATTTGATAAATAGAAGTTCACAATGAGCAACCATATTTATTATGTCAATTTATATATTTATTGGTTATACTTCGGTTGTTTTCTGTTTTGGAGTATAGTTTTGGTCAAATTTGCTTAAAATTTTAAATGCATTTTAAATAACAATAGCTAACTATATCTATATATATATATATATATATATATATATATATATATATATATATATATATATATATATATATATATATATATATATATATTTCACTAAATTCCCACCGAAAAAGTGTTAAAACCTAAAATGAATAAAAAATAACTTTTTTACCATTCAAAATCAGAAAATATTCATAATAAATATGTTAGCATTGCAACTAATAATAAAAATTAAAACCTAAAATATAGTTCATTTGGTGGTTTTGAAGAATTTTCTAGGTTGTTTTGTGGTTTTCCAAGTTTTATTTGTTGTTTTGAGGGATTTTTTGGTGGTTTTTTTGAGGTTTTCTTGGTTTTTTTGAAAATTAATTTATTTAATTTTGCAAGAAAAATAAAGTAAAAAATAAAAAAATGATAGGAAGCCTACCTTAGCTTGAGCCTCTGGGACATTGGCGGGGTTGCTGGCGAGGTTGGTTGGGATGCTCCATGGTTGAATCACTCAATCGAGCTTCAATACCCTCGATCGAGCCTAAAAATCTTAGTCGAGCTCCCATTTGGGCCTCAATCTGTGAAAAAATGACTTGCGCAGACCACAACCACACCTTTTAGTACAAAATAGGGGCTTGATCAAGCCCTAAAGCTTGATCGAGCTCCTATTGCCGGGTTAAATAGAAACTCGAACAAGGATTTCCTTTAAACCTTCAATCGAGCTATATTTTTTAGCGCTTAAGGAGTTTGATTGAGTGATTAAAGTGGCTTGATTGAGCTATCTTTTTTTTCACCTAAATGTGCCCTTTCTTGCCAAAAATTGTAACCCAACTCCATGGTTTCACCATATTGTAACTATTAATTTTTTTGATGTTATTATATCCATGTTATATCGTAATTTACTTTTTATATGAGCATTTATTATTCTGGTCTCTCATGTGCGCATTTCAATGGAAGATATCAATATAGCTTTGGACACCCATGAACATTGCTATGAATAATCAAATTTCGAAAAAATATCCCATTATAATTCTCAACTAAAAGGTTAATTGAAACATTGTTTATTAAAATAAAGACAATGATGTTTGTGTAGGAAAATTAATGCATTAAAAAAATATAACAAAAGTACCATTCTTGAATTAAAGTCAATATAATTAAAAAATCATATATTGTCAAAGTGCATATAACAATAAGCTATATAGAAACTTATAATTTAATGAAATGCATATAACTATAAATAATATAATATACTATAGTAAGATGTAATGAAAAGCCACATGGAAGATATATGATGTATCTTGTTAAGCACAAAAATATGCATGTCTTTAATTATTGAATAACACGAAAAAATAAATCATGCTTAACAAAGAAAACACATGCTCTTTAAAAGTTGCAATGTATATTCTTTAATACTTAGCCTTATCAATAAAAATTAAGTACTACAATAAAAGTATTAAACCAAACATCTAGTTTTTTCCAATATATTGTGGTATATTGCTTATAATGTATGTTAATCTAAATATAGCTGATATAATATGTTAATGTATCAAATTTTGGGTTGTGTTATATTCTTTCGACGACTAGCCCACATAGTTAACCGGGGTGTTAAGGGGGGCCAGAGCCCCCCTTTGTTGCGCCAATTGTGTAGCGGGCGGGCAGGAGGGGGGGGGGGCACTAGGGGTTTGAGGCGTACCAGTAACCCCAGTTTATGGGGTCTGGGGTAGCGGCTCGGAAAATTTTGGTTTTGGACCCTATGTTAGGATGGATATACCCACCTTTGGTTTTGTGCATGATTTTCACACATGTTTTTGGATGCGATGGTTTTCAGTCCATGGTATTGGATGTGTTGGTTTTCGGTCCATGGTATTGGATGTTTCGGGATGTATAAATATGTATTATAACATTGAAAGGAACATAATGAAAAATGAAGCTGGTAGTCTCAGTTTTGGGATCCAGGGGAAAAACTCTGTGTATATGTGTTTTGTGTGCTATTCTCTCGCATTGTTTATTTTCTATGTTTTAGAATTCATATGTAGGTAATTTTTGTACGAGGTTAAAACCTACTTTTGGTATCAGAGCAGTTTTGGCTTCAAGGGGACACCTTTGTCGGTGAGGGGTTTCGCTCGGGCCTATGGTAGACCTTGTTCAATGGGAGATCTGCGAGATCAATTCTAGTGGTGAAAGAAGATGGTGAGCAGTGGAAAGATAGAGATCGAGAAATTTAATGGATGGAGTTTTGAGTTGTGGAAACTTAAGATGGAGGATATGTTGGTGGATAAATATCAGTGGATCGCGGTAGATCCAGGTACTAAACCAATGGGAGTGTTTGATGAAGAATGGAAGAAGTTGGATAAGAAGGCAAAGAACACAATATGATTGTGTGTTTCAGATTCAGTATTGTTGAATGTATGAGGGGAAGCTACGGCGAAGGCTTTGTGGGAAAAGTTAGGGACTTTGTACCAATCTAAGTCTTTAGTGAATAAATTATTCCTACGGAAAAAGCTATATAACTTGAGGATGAAAGATGGAGACTCGATGACAGAGCATCTGAACGCATTTATTATTGCGGTAAGTCAGTTAGCATTTGTTGATATTAAAATTTTGGATGAAGATAAGTGCATCTGTTTGTTGTGTTCTCTACCAAATTCATGGGATAATCTGGTTATTGCAATAGGTAGAAATGCAACTGCCATGCAGTTTGATGAAATAGTCTCATCCTTGATAATGGAGGAGATGAGACGGAAAAATATGGAGAGCCAGAATGGTGATGCCCTATCTGTATGAGGACAATTCTAGAACAAAAACAAAAATAAGTCATCTAGTGGGAGATCTAAATCTAGAGTGAGATCTAAATCTCTTGGAAAACTTGTAAAGGTGGTGTGCTGGAAATGTGGAAAGGAAGGGCACTATAAAAGGGACTGCAAATCTAAAGCTCCTAACAAAGGAAATGGATCTGATGAGGCTCCTTCTGCAGAGGCGAAAACCACCTCAGATGAAGGCAGGGATGTGTACTTGGCTTCCTCAACTATACATGTAGATCATGAGGCATGGTTGATTGACTCAGGTGCATCCTTTCACTTCACTCCCCATAGAGAGTGGTTATGTGAATATGAGAAATACGATGGTGGTGATGTCTTCCTATGGGATGATAGGAAGGCTAGAATCATTGGTCGTGGAAAATTAAAGTTGAAGTTGCAAGGTGGAAGGTTTAGAACACTTCCGAGTGTTCTGCATATTCCTGCATTAGCCATAAATCTGATTTTTGTAAGAAAGCTGGATGATGCAGGTGTAAAAATAGTGTTCGAGAAGGATACCAACAAAACGGTTTGGGGAGCATTAGTATTGATGCAGGTAGTTTGAAACGGAACTCTGTACAAGTTTCAAGGTAGCACTGTTACTGATGGGTGCAACAGTTCTGTGGTTCCTGAAAGTGGAGTAGAAAATCTAGTGGCCTCTGGAGAGAAGACCATGTTGTGGCATCAAAGTCTTGGACATATTGGAGAGAAGGGCCTTCGAATACTTCATGGTAAAGGTATGGTAGAAGGTATGAGTAATAGCTCTTTGGATTTTGATTTCTGTGAAAATTGTGTATATGGGAAGCAAAATCTGGTGAGTTTCCCCTTTGGTAGTAAGAGGGTGAAACAAATATTAGAACTGTGCATAGTGATGTGTTTGGACCTGTGAAGGTTCCATCACTGGGTAATTCTGTGTACTATGTATTATTTGTAGATGACTTCTCAAGGAATACATGGATATATTTCCTTAAGAAGAAATCTGAAGCCTTTGACAGGTTTAAAGAATTTGAGGCTCTTGTGGAAAATCAAACATAGAAGAAGATAAAGGTGTTGAGGACAGATAATGGTGGAGATTTTTGCAGCAAGGAATTTCAAGAATTCTGTAAGAAGTGTGGCATGGCACGATAGAAGACTACTCCATATACACCTCAGCAAAATGGAGTTGCAAAAAGAATGAATAATATTTTGATGGAAAGGGCAAGAAGCATGCTCAGTGGTGCTGGGTTAGGACAATAATTCTAGGCAGAGGTGGTGGATACTACATGTTATCTAGTTAACAAATCACCTTCATCAGCATTGGAGGATAAGACTCCACAAGAGGTATGGACTGGTAAGAAACCCTCTCTTTCACATCTGAGGGTATGTGGATGTGATGCATATGTGCATGTTCCAAAGGAGAAATGAACCAAGTTGGATAGTAAATCTGAAAAGTGCATCTTTATTGGGTATAATGATTGTTTAAAGCATTATAAGCTTTGGAACCCATTCACACAGAAGGTTGTGTACAGTGGAGATGTGGTGTTCAAAGATGTAAAAGATGTTATTAAACATGAAGTCCAACCAAAGGAACCTGAGAAGATAGAGTTTGAGCTTAAGGAGGAAGAATCAGACTCTACAACAGAGGAGGAATCAAAATATGAAGAGCCACAAACTCCAGGTGTGAGAAGATCAGTTAGAGAAAGAAGACAGCTAGAAAGGTATAGTCCATGTGTTTTCTGTTAAAATTCTGCTTCCTCTATTACTGACAATGATCCCAAAGCTATGAAGGAAGTAGTAGATTTAGAGGATGGAAAACTCTGGAAAGAGGCCAAGGTTGATGAAATGGCATCTTTGCAAAAAAATGAGGCTTGGGATCTAGTGGAGTTGCCGGCTGGAAGGAAACCCATTGGTAGCAAATGGATGTTCAAGAAGAAGACAAATTCATAAGGAAAGGAAGAGAAATACAAAGCTCGGTTAGTAGCAAAAGGTTATTCCCAGGTGTCAGGAATTGATTTTGGTGATATTTTTTCTCCTGTTGCCAAGGTAACTTCTATTAGATTACTTTTATCTGTTGTTATTGCTTTTGATTTTGAGGTAGAACAGATGGATGTGAAGACAACATTTCTTCATGGGGATCTAGAAGAGGAAATATACATGAAGTAACCTGAAGGCTTTACGGTGAAGGGTAAGAAAGAACTTATATGCAAGTTAAAGAAGTCTTTGTATGGGTTAAAACAGTCACCAAGGATGTGGTATTAGAAATTTGATACATTTATACGGGGACTTCGCTTCACTAGAAGCAAAGCAGATCACTGTGTGTATTTTAAATTAATTGGTGACTATGTAATTTATCTAGTCTTGTATGTGGATGATATGTTGCTGGTTGGAAATGACAAAGAAATTATCCAGGATCTGAAGACCCAGTTGTCCTCCAAATTTGACATGAAAGATCTTGGGGCTGCAAACTATATTTTGGGCATGGAAATTAAAAGATATTGGGCAAAGAGGAAGCTTTGGTTAAACCAGAGGAAGTATGTCGAGACAATACTGCAGAGGTTTAATATGCAGGATAGTAAACCGGTGAAGGTTCCTATTCCTGTAGGTGTGAGGTTATCTGTTGAACAGTGTCCAAGACACAAGAAGAGGAAGAGGACATGTCCCGTGTTCCATATGCAAGTGCAGTCGGTAGCTTGATGTATGCAATGGTCTGTACTAGACCAGACATTGCACATGCAGTGGGAGTATTGAGCAGGTTTATGTCAAACCCAGGGAAGGAGCACTGGACAGCAGTGAAGCGGGTTTTCAGGTATTTGTGTGGCACTAGTGACTATGGTTTGTGCTACCAAGGAAGACCAGGATTGGACAAAGTGTTGGATATTCATGGCTTTGTTGATGCAGACGGCTTAGAGATCGGATCAAGGAAGACCTATAAGTGGGATGTGTTTAACCTATTTGGAGGTGCAGTCAGTTTTTAGGGATAATTTGTAGTTGCCACTACATTCAACTATAGATGCAGATAATGGCAGCCACTTCATCAAGCAAGGAAGCAGTATTGGTTGCAAGACTATGTTTCAATATGGGTAGTCAGGAGCTATAAGGATAGACTGTGATAGAAAAGTTGTAATTTTCTTGGCAAAAACCCCGCATTATCATCTAAAAGACAAAGCACAATTGATGTTTAAGTAATCACTTTGTGAGGGATATGATAGAAGACAAAAAGGTGTTGCTAGTAAAGGTGGACACTTTGAAGAATACTACAGATGCATTGACAAAATTTGTGAGCTCTGAGAAGTTCTGTTGGTGTAGAGAGACAATGGGCATTTCAGGGCTAGAAAAATGACTAAGATCTCTTGTGGTTCCCTGTGGAAAGAAAACAACAAGTGGGAGAATGTTGGGTTGTGTTATATTTTTTCCACAACTAGCCCACGTAGTTAACCGGGTGGTTAGAGGGGGGGCAGAGCCCCCCTTTGTTGCGCCGATTGTGTAGCGGGGAGGGGGGGGCACAGGGGGTTTGAGGTGTACCCGTAACCCCACTTTATGGGGTCCAGGCCAGCGCCCCAGAAAATTTTGGTTTTGGACCCTATGTTAGGATGGCCAAACCGACCTATGGTTTTGTGCATGATTTTCGCACATTTTTTTGGATGTGATGGTTTTCGGTCCATGGTATTAGATGTGATGGTTTTCGGTCCATGGTATTGGATGCTTTGGCATGTATAGATATGTATTATAACATTGAAAGGAACATAATGAAAAGTCAAGCTGGCAGTCCCGGTTTTGGGATCCAAGGGAAAATCTCTGTGTATGTGTTTTATGTCTTATGCTCTTGCATTGTTTATTTTTTGTGTTTTAAAATTCGTATGTAGGTATTTCTGTACGGGGTGAAAACCTACAATAAATAAGCAAAGTTTAATCAAATTATATAACTTTATCTTCTTCTTATCCCAATCCATACCATTGTTATTGTTGGCACACCATTATGGCACCATTTCTTGTACTAACTAGCCTATTTCTTGTCTAATCCTTCATTTATTTTTAATGAAAAAAACTTCTTGTGCAATTTTTTTCTATATTTTGTCTAAATTAATTTAAAAGTGTTATTGCTTCTTTCCATATTGGAAAAGGATTTAGTTTTCTTAATTATTTTAATAATATAGTTTGAAGATTTACTATAGGGTAGGTTTACTTTATTTAATTAGAGACTATAAAATCATTAATATTATATGATGATGATAATTAACTACTATTAAGATAATTATCATCTTTCAGAGTTTTGTTTCTGTGATCAAAGACCAAGGAAAGAAGCATTCGAAGAGGGGACTTGAGTAAAAAATCAAGAAGAAAAAAAAAAATCAGTAAGAAGAATTAAATTGATTTAATAATATCAAAAATCATTTTAATGTTAAAAGTAAGAAGTGATGTCTTAAGATCAAGACAAAGTCAAATTTTTTATTCATTTTATTAACATAATAATAATAATATTTTTTTTAAATAAATTAATTCATACTATTTTTAGTTTTTCAGATTAATGGCTAATATTAAAATATAGGACATTAGTTATTCACTTTTAATAAAAAGTTCAAGGCAAATATTCAAAATTAGATATATTAAAATTAAATTGAAGAATAAATACAATGTTAAAATAAAATTAATAAAATAAGGTTAGATATCTAATGAGGTTAAAATCAGATAAATAAAAGCTATTTTTTTTTACTAGGAATAAATCAAATAAACTAAAAATAAAAAGGTCAAGTCAAACTTAATATAATCATATTTTATTTAATAAGGTTAATGAAATAGAATACAAATTTTTAAATGATGATGATGATGATGATGATGATTAACGTCCACTAATACCAATGTGGTCTATCGGACATCAAGAAAAGAGGGCCTAATCTTCATTCTTCAAAATCTTGTTTCTATGATCAAAGAGTGGGGAAAGAAGCATTCCAAGATCATTATAATTGGGATGGCTTAATATATCAAGAATATTGGAGGTGTGGTTGATGATAGGGAATTTAGAGTGGATGTGAGCAAGAGTCGGGTAGTCTAAAAGGAACTGTTTTTCATCTTCCACCTACTTAGTATAAAACATATGACAAATTTTATCGTTCGAGGGAGTATTAGGAGTATACCACTACCTGGTCTCACTCCGAAGCTCATGAGAGTTAGTTTTAATCCTAGCGATGTTCATTTTCTTCTTATTGCTAGTCAACTTAGAGAGCTAATTCTCATTATCGAGAGTGGTGTTGATCACCTCCTTAAAGTACCTTAGCTTCCATTTACCCTCCAGGTCCTTAACATCCTATGTCTTGTACTTAAAATTGAAGATAATAGTGTGTTTGAATTGTCCTTGCTTCCCATGATGATCTCCTCTTTAAGCCCCCAAAGGTTGAGCTAACATTGAGCATCCTGATGCCACCCACGCTTGAGGCGCAACTGGGGGTTTTCACTAAAGTTAAAAGCAATTTTTGGGAGCCTCTTGGAATCCATATTGTGAAGCTTCTTCTTATACATCAGATATCTAAGCATAGATGCAATTTAAATGGGGGAAAACCTAGCTTCGATCAAGAGGATAGGATAGGGAGTATTACCCTTTAGGAGTAGATATTAGCTTTTAGTTGATAATTAAATGAAATAAATTTTATAGTAAATACATATCGATTATCACCTATGGTAATGTTTCAAGGGAAAGTGCTAAAAGGGATTGTGTAATTTATAGTTTGAAATTGGCATTAAAAATAATGGGTGATTACTTTTTTTTTTTTGAAATAATTTAAATAAATTATATTTTGCATACAATTATTTTCATTTTTGACAATGTATCTTCATGTATATAAAAATAACTTTTCACCAATCGCCGTATATATGTGAACTTTCGGTGGAAGACGGTTGGATGACTTTTTTTTGTATTGATAATCAACAGACGGATTTGATGAAGAGAGAATATGCCCAACATATTCTTCATCTAAGTTTTTAATCAACGATTGCGAAAAGGGAAAAGGAAAGGATGAAATAGGTGGCAAGATTTACTGTGAAGTGTTGGCAGTTGCGTTAACATGTCGCCAAAGTTAGTTCATGAATATTTCATCGAATTTAATGTATGTTGTTATAATGTTTTGAATTAAATGTTTGTTGTTGTTAAACGAACACTTTAAAGTTGAATTTTACTGTGTTATTAATTTACAATTATTAAAAATAATTTACTATGGTAAAAGTTATTCAAACTTAAAATGAACACCTTAAAGTTAAATTTTATCGTGCTTTTTATAACAAAAATGCAAGAAGTTATTTTCAAATGAATCTTCCTATATTTGGTTTCCATGAATTCGATGACAAACGTCGAATAAACAAACTTTTTCATTATTTGAAGCCAAAATCTTACTGCACTCCAGTGTAATAAACCTAAATACCTCTGGCAAAGCATTCGAGCTACACTCAACCTTTAAAAAAATAATTTACTATGTTACAACTAAATTATTAAAAGTAATTTAGTATGGTAAAAGTTAAAAAAAAATTGTAAAGGTCAATGGCTACTTGTACCAGTCTTTACTAGTTATTGTTTCTAGAAGTCGATTATAAAATGGGTGGGGTGGGGGTGGATTGCAAAATAGTTGCCAATATTTTGGATACTGAGACCACTTGCATGCTTGTAGAATTTCATATTTTATGGAAGTTTAGGTTGTTTTGTTATTGTTTTTTGGACTTTGCTGCTACAATACAATTGTGAATTGCATGAGTGGGGTGCACTTTGTAAGCTTGGCATCGTAGACGAATACTATAGTGTTCGTCTATCTTCAAACGATTAATACAACTAAATGAATTTTTTTTTTCAACATATGAATTCCCATGTAATTCCTATGTGAAGTTTTAATTAAATATATAATAGGAGCTTAGATCCATAAACAGTTCAATAGTTGAACATTACTGATTATAACAAGTGTTGTAAATTATAACAGTAAACAAAATCGAAATGATAATTTCCATTCTTATTCGTCGTAAAAGAATGCAGCATACTAGGGTTCTGATTATAGGACTTCTAGCTCTGATTGGTTCTACTCAGCAAGGCCTCCTTTCTATCAAACTCTTCTCTTGTCTCCGACATGTGGTTATGGGCAAGTGATGTAGGAATTCACATTGCGAGGTGAAGAGGTTCATGCCTAAGTGGACTGAAGTTGGACTTCTATAATGACTAACTGTATGAGATAAGACTAGCTCTTTAGTGCACTAGTTGTTAATGTAAATTAACTTATTATTATTATTATTATATAAATAATAATTTGTTAGTAATTTATAAGGATGTATATGTATATGTTCATAAATAAGTCATGTTTGAAAGTCTATAAAATAACATAGGTAAACTAATAGTGTCGGTCAAATACCTTCGACTTTGCAAGACATGCTAACTGAAGGAACCCTGAATGTAAAGAATTCAAGTAATGAATTATAAACAATTTAAAGAAAAGTATACATATATTCTTAAGAAGAAACCACAAACATTATGTGCACAAGAACAAAATAATATTTTCAAAGAATAATAATATTAGTGCAAATGAAAGAAGCACTTTCTTCATAGAAGAACCATGTCAAAAATGTAATTAGGAGTCCCAGTTGATCTTACATAAGTCTTTAATTTTTTTTATAATTACCAGACATTAAAAAGCAAGCCATGGCACTTATAGCCCTATTGATGACGTTAGAAGGAAGCCAAAAATTAAGAACCATTTAGAGTAAGTAGGAGTTTACACAAGTATCACACCTAGAGTACCATAGTCAACGAGGAGGTTCCCTTGCTTGTGTAAGTCCTCTGATTTTTTCTCAGTGCTCTGGAAACCCTGAGATGGAAAGGTAAGGATTAACCCTCGAAAATCGAGGGAACGATCAAGTAAATCCATAGTATAAAGAAAATAAACTAATACTTAGCCGAGATGAGTGTCAGAGCTTTAAAGGAACTTGGTGGGATATCTGTTTTGCACCATAAAAAGGGCGAGGTACCTGCATACTGAAATGGAGTGTGAGATATGTCGAGACAAATGAATTTATGAAGAACTAGAGAGAAAATTAAAAAAAATCATGAAACCCTTAGTAATTTGGCAAATATTCAACTTAGCATGATGTATGTTGTGAAGAAAGTGGACCCGACTAAGTAGCTAGTTCATGGGCAAAGTTGCATGACGGGAAAGAGCCTCAGAAAACCTAACCAGAAGGAAGAGTATGTGAAACCCTAATGGGGTTGCAGAGAGGGGTAGAGCACTTAACGAAGGAGTTGAATGAGTGACAGAAGGGTGCGGGTGGTAGAGGTAGTTACCTTTCACCCACCACAAAGTCCGCTGCACCATTGATGTGTTCCCAAGCTTCCTTAGTCATTGATCATCCATGATTCCCAAGAACCGCATCCACAATCGAACAATACTTGATCTAGCAGTAAAGGAGGCTCCAAGTGTCAGCTGTCTGTGAATGGAGGGAAGATTCGAGAAATTTGGGGTACATGTAACCCTGACCAATTTAATGTTCTCTCACATTGGACATTAAGCCACATCACTAAGAATGTATATATTTACATTTTGAATATGAATCTATGCCCATATTAAACTATGCAATCATAGGGGAAATGATTTTACGATGTCACACATAATGTATAATTAAATTTAAATAAAATAAAATTGATTTATTAAAAAAATTTACCTTTAATTTTCTAAAATACCTTTATAAGAGTATTAAAGCTTTGTTTGGAGCTTTGAGAAGCATAAAACTTTCATAAGTTGACCAACATTAGACAATTTGTTAGCCTATGATATTTTTATAAAAGTTTAAATCATAAAAAGAGATGTATTATGTCAATATAATGTCTTTACGGAAATGTAACAATTTATTACAATAATAATATATTTTGATAATGATCAGAATGTAAAAAATAATTAGTAGAAAAAATAGATTTAATTTTATCCTTTGAAACTTTGAGAAACATAAAACTTGGCTTATGATATTTTCAAAATTGTATAAATCATAACACCACACAAATAGCAAAACCATAACTAAAGGATAATCTACATTATTATTCATTGTAAATGAATGTATCCACCAGAGTGCTTCCTACAATTGAATGGGGCTCTAAATAGGGTGCTTCTAGCTCTGATTGGAAGGATCTAAGAAATTAGTTATGAAGAAAAAAAAATTCCATCACTAAAGACAACAAACGTAGGTGTTGGGTACTAGACTATACAGTAAAGAATTAGATTGGTGGTAAAATTTATACAATGAAAACTCATACAGTAATTGAAAGTCTATAAAATAAATTAGATAAGATAATAGTGCTGCTCGAATACCTTCAACTTTGCATGGTTATCCTAACTGAAGGAACCTGAAATGAAAGGAATTAAAGAAACAAATTATAAACAATTTAAATAGAAGTATACATATATTCTGAAGAATAAATCACAAGCATTTTTTGCACAAGGAGAAAAGAGAAAAATAACTTATAGGCATATATAGCAACATAATAATAATTTCAATTTGCATACCGAGAAAACTATTGCCACGTGGTAAAACAAAATAAGACTCGCATCTTAATTACTGTGAATGAAAGAAGCAATTTCTTCACAGAAGAATCATCTCCAAAATGTAATTAGGAATCTTTGTTAATCTTACATAAGTGTTTAAAAAATATTAATAATTATAGGACATTAAAAACGAATCCATGGCGCCTACAGTCGTACTGTCGTTAACAACCAAGAAAAAATTAAAAACCCTTTACTACGAGAAATAGTTTACACAAGTACCACAACTGGAGTGCTAAAGAAATATAGGAGGTGCCCTCGATTGTGGAAACCCTCCGGCTTTCGCTCAGTTCTCTAGAAATCTTGGCATGGAAAGGTAAAGGTTAACCCTAGCAAATGGAGGGAACAATGAAGTAAAATTAATGGGCGAAGTTGCATGATGGGAAAGACCCCCAAAAAACCTAAGAAGAAGGAAGAGTACATGAAACCCTAACCAGGTTGCAGAGAAGGGTAGAGCACTTGACAAATAAGTTGAATGAGCAATAGAAGGGCATGGTTGGCAGACACAGTTACGTTTTGAGCCATCGCGAAGTCCTATCCACCATTGATTTGTTCCCAAGTTTCTTGAGGAGTTGACCATCTATGGATCCCAAGAAGCGCATCGACCATTGAACAATACTTCATCCCACGGTAAAGGAGTCTCCAGGTGTCAGTTGTGTGTGAATGGTTCAATGCCTAGTACCATTACCAAATCAAGACTTGTGCCCAGAACCATGTAGCTTGAGTGAGGCATGAATTTATTTAATATTTCAAAACACTCGTACCATGATTGCAAATCATTAACCATGGATTGACATTATTTTTGTATGAATAGGACAACTGTGAAAAGGTTGACATACGATCTGTGTGTTTAGTTCTATCTAATCAAATAGTAAGAAATGTGTTTTATTTTTATAACATAGTTAATATGGTAATCGAAATTTTTAGACATTGTCTTCTGCGGTGTAAATTTTCATTGATTTCTTATACATTGGCATTTTATTTCTTATACAATCTCAATTGATAAAACACTATTACTCTTACATAATTATTTTAAGAATTATATTAAAATAATAAAATAATAAATTTAGTTGTAAGCACTTAAAAATTGTAGTATTCAACTTTATATAATAATTCTTTTTGAAAAAATATATATATTAGAATAAAATTTAATTATAAACATTAACATTAATCATAAACTTTATAGTAATCAACTTTAATATAAATGAGTCTTTAATTTCATAGTAGTACTTAGTTATATGAATAAAATAAAACACTAATTTTGGTTTTAATTTTATTATTTTAACTTTCTCAAGCTCTTTTGCCAATTTGTTATTTTTATTATTTGACTAGAGTGCTTCTAGCTCTAACTCGAAGGAGCAACGAAATCAGTTAACAATAAAAAACTCTACCATCACTAAAGACAACAAACCTAGGTGTTGGGTACTCGACTATGCAGTAAACCATTAAACTGGTCGTAAAATTTATATAGTGCAAAATCATACAGTAATTAAGAGTCTATAAAATAATTCAGGGATGCTAGCAGTGACAGTCGAATAACTTTGACTCTGGACGACCGTCCTAACTAAAGGAACCCAAAATGCAAAGAATTGAAGCAACGACTAATAATAAAAGAAAACAATAATTTTAATTTTAATTTTATTATTTTAAATTGTTCAAGCTCTTTTGCCTATTTGTTACTTTTATTATTTCACTAGAGCGCATCTAGCTCTGACTGGAAAGAGTCGAAAATTAGTTAACAAACAAAAACTTTGCAAATCACTAAAGGCAACAAACCCATGGTACTAAACTATACAGTAAACCATTAAATTGGTGGTAAAATTTGTACAGTGCAAACTCATATAGTAATTGAAAGTTTATAAAATAACTCAGATAAGCTAACAGTGTCAGTCGAATACCTTCGACTCTACAGGACAATCCTAACTGAAGGAACCTGAAATGAAAAGAATTGAAGCAATGACTCGTAAACAGTTTAAACACAAGTATAGATATATTCTTAGGAAGAAATCACAAACATTCTCTATGCAAATCAAAAAGATAAAGAGTGCTTATACGCCTATACAGGAACAAAATAATGTTTTCAATTTTCATTCCCAAAAAATTGTTGCTACATGGCAAGACAAAATAAGACCCTAAACTGGTTTCTGTATAGAAGAACTCTCTCCAAAATATAATGAGTTGTCTCAGTTCATATTATATAAGTGTTTACTTCTTTTTAATAATTACAGAAAATTAAAAATGAAGCCATGGCTGTTACTATTAACAACCAGGGGAAAATTAAGAATCTTGGAGTTTACACAAGTACCACACCTAGAGTGCCGAAGCCAGCAAGGACACACCCTCCCCTATGGAAACCCTTTGGTTTTCGCTCAGTTCTCCAGAAAACGGGCATGGAAAGGTAAAGGTTAACTCTAGAAAATTGAGGGAAGAATGAAGTAACTCCATGGGCGATGTTGCATGATAGGAAAGACCCCCAAAAAAGCTTAGCAAAAGGAAGAGTATGTGAAACCCCCATGGAAAAAGTCGCATGATGGGAAAGACCCCAGAAAACTTGAGCAGAAGGAATAGTACCTTAAACCCTAACTAGGTTGCAAAGAAAGGAGAAGAGCTTAGCGGAGGAGTCGAATAAGAAACAAAAGGGTGTAGGCGATAAAGCAAATTTCCTTTTGAGCCACCATGAAGTCCTCACCGTTGATCTATTCCCAACTTTCCTATGCCATTGATCATCTACAGATCCCAAGAAGTGCATCCATCATCGAACAATCCTTCATCTTGTGGTAATGGAGACTCTAGGTGTCAGTTGTTTGTGAATGCTTCAATGCATGGTACCATTATCACATCAACACTTGTGCCCAAACCCATGTAGCTTAATTAAGGCATTAATTTATTTAATATTTAAAAACAATCATACCAGGAATAAAATTGACATTATTTTCTTTATGAATAGGACACCTGTGCAAAGATTCAGATATGATCTGTGCATTTAGATCTGTCTAATCAAATAATGGGGAGCATGTTTTATCTTTAATTAATAACATAATTAATGTGGTAATGCAAAGTTTTAGACATTGTCCTTTGCACTTTAATTTTTTTATTTTATTCCTTTTGCACTTTAATTTTTTAGAATATTAAAATGAAGAATTATAATTAATATCATAATTATCATTTTTGAGTAATATTTTTCATTAATTCTAAAATAAAAAATAATGTTAATTTTAATTATAACTTCTATACATTTCCATTTATTTTTATCAATCTCAATTATTTAAATTATTACTTTTACATAATTCTTTTAAATAATAAATTTAATTATAAAATTTACATTTTTCATAAACTTTAAGTATTAACTTTAATATAAATAATTATTTTCATTTCATAGTACTACTTAGTTACATGAATAAAAGAAAGCACTATTTTTAAGTTTAATTTTATTATTTTAACATGCTCAAGTTCTTTTCTCTATCTATTATTTTTATTCTTTTAAAGCCAAAATTCTTTTTCTTAAGAAATGTGGGTTTGTATTAAAAAGGTTATGCACCATGTGCTCATCTAAATCATTTTTTTACTATGGGGATGTGTCCTTGTTAATACTGAAATAACAAAGTTTTGTTTTTTGTATTATATTGAAATAATGAAGTTTTGTATTAATTAGTAGTTATCATTATAAAAATAGCTTTCTTAAAAGGTAAAGTTACAAAGTTTTTATGTTTATCTCAAGCTTATGATAACTTCAATATAGCTACAAAGTTTTTATGTTTATATGAAAGTTATGATAATTTTAGAAATTGCAAAGTTTCGCTTTCAAAAATATACATTTATCGTTAATCTCCATTTTAATGTTGTATTGAAAGGGTTATGTATGATGTGGTCATCTAAATTATTTTTTCACTATGGGTATGTGTCCTTCCTAATATTGAAATATTGAACTTTTATATGAACTTTTGTATTATTAGATTATTACTATTGAAATAATGATTTTTTGTATTATATTGATTATTAACGTTAGCCCATGGGGGTAGGCGAGTTGGTAATCACAATACGGTGAAGTTCGTTATAAATGTGGGCTCTGTACTGAAGGTCATGAGTTCAAATCCCCGAGACTAGCCTCGTAAGTTGTGGAGAGGGGCGGGCGCAGTTTTCCAGGGTTTATAGTGGTAGCGGTCAAAATCGACCCCGTGTAACGCGAGTTGTGAGGCTCCTCCAGTTGCTGATTCCTCTGTAATAAAAAATAAAAATAAAAATTATTAACATTGAAATAATGAATTTTGTTTTCTATTATATTAAAATAATGAGCTTTTGTATTAATAAGTAGTTATGATTAAAAAAATAGCCCACCTAAAAATGTATAGTTACAATTTTTTTATGTTTATGTCAAACTTACGATAACTTCATAAATTGCAAACTTTCGCTTTCACAAATATAAATTTATTGTTGATCTCCATTTTAGGATTATAGTGAAAAGGTTTTATATCATGTGCTCATCTAAATCATTTTTTGACTATGGGGTATGTGTCCTTGTTAATATTGAAATATTGAACTTTTGTATTATTAGATTATTAATATTGAATAATGAACCTTTGTTTTTTTGTATTGTATTGAAATAATGAACTTTTGTGTTATTCTTTTTAATTTTTTTTATATATATCATAATAATTGAATTAACAATGAGGGTAATTATCATATATTTAACTTGTCCATCTTTGGGGAAATGTTTCAAAAAATGGTTCTTGCATAATGGTTATAAATTTGAGTAATTTTGGACTTTTAAGTTGCACTATTTTGTTTAGTCTAATATTGAAGTATCTAAAAAGAAAGTAATGATGAAAATGTATTTTTTTCCTAATCAATTTTTAGATTAAAATAATCAATGGATGTTGTTGCTATTGTCATTTAATGTTTTTCTTTTTTTCTTTGCAATACACAAGGGAAATTTTCCTTCCTTTCCAGCAAAGGTTGTTTCTTTTGGTATGGATACTGTTATTTGGAAATTTCTCCCCTTTCACATTATTGAGCTTCTCTTTCATTGGCTTCCTTTGTCGTCGTTGATGAAATTTAAGTTGGTTTGTATACAATGATGTCTTGTTTTGAAAAATCTGCTTTTTATTGCGGCTTGTGATCAATCTGGTGAGAAAGAGTTAAGATTTCTTTCTTTTGCCACCCGCTTTCCCAATGATTGCTTCCTAGAATCATACCTTAACAATAGTGGTCACTCATTGACTATGGTGTTTATTTTCCTTCATTCTACATACAGAATTGAATGTATAGTGGGATCAATGATTCGCTTCAGCATGCCTAGAAGTTATTTGAATACAAAAAAAATAAATTCATTGTCAACCCTTTTATGAAGACGTTTAGAAATGTTGGACTTCTTAGCGTTGGGGAGCAAGGATTCTTCTCTTTATTTAAAAAATGCAGTCCAAGAAATTATGAATGGGTGTTTTTCAAACATGTTTGTGAAAACATTGACTCACATTTTCTCATTTGCAGTAGTGTTGACAATGTTTGGAAGAAGACATATCTTCCATATCATGGTGTAACTCCACCAGAGGAGGCTATCTTCTTCGAAGAAAAATTTTATTGGGTATATCTAGACAAAGATTATGAAGATTACCCTACTTATGGTTACACTATATACTGGTTGGAATTGAACATAAATAATTGGGGTTATTAATTTGTTCTTATTATTGACATACAATGTATGTCATTAGGGTTATACAAGAATCAACTGTTTTTGTTGTTAGTAAGGGTGTAACATCTATTTGGTCACTTGAAAAGATAGAGAATTTTGAATTTGGTCGACTATCAAAAGAGAAAAGTTTGGAATGTTTTGAAGAAGATTGGGGACACAGATGGTCGTTGCTTCAATCTGTCTGGTTACATACCTTTGCGCATAGTTGGAGAAAAATTCCTTATTCTTGGTTGGTCCAGAGTAGAGTTAAAGTTGTGTGATATACTAAGTGGACTGTGCAAAACAACAATTATTGATGGATTATCGGTGCTTGAAGAGTCATGCTTCTATCTACAAACAGTTGAAAATTTTGATGATTTGATTGAAATGGAAATAATTTTTCACCTATTCCTAATGCGGATTTTATTATTGACATGCCTCCACTGCTTGTGGATGTATTCAATTAGTGTTTGATGCATGAACATGTTCTTTTTTGTATATCACTGAACACCATACGTATGTTTAATGTTTTTAAATATTGTTTTTAACATCATTGTAATTCACATTTTGAAGTTATTTTAAGGAGATAGCCTCATGCATCTATCTACAAATGGTGGAGAATTTTGATGATGTCATCGAAGGTGGAAATATATTTTCAATTATTCATAATGGAGATTGTATTCTTCACATAGTTATATGTGTGTATTGATTTAACATTTTAGGCTTGAACATGTTTGTTTTTTTATAATGCATAAGACCTTTTGTATGCTTTTAAATATTTTTTTAACTTGTTGTAATTCACATTTTGAATTTATATTAATGACATACGTACGATAAATTTCCAATAAAGTTTGAATTTATTTGTTTTTAATTTCTTCAAATTGTTATAGCATCTATTATGTGTAAGGTAAAAAAAAATTCATGTGTTCCAAGTTTGTCATGGGAAACATAATTTCTCAAATATTTCTTCTGTGCACTTTTGTTAGTTTTTAGTTATTTCAAGATTGAAGAGTATGTATTAGCATGAAACGGAATTGCAAAATGACTTTTAAAATAACTTTAAATTTATCATAGAGATGTTGACTGAAATAAGAAGCAAGAGTGGTGCGAAAAAATGATGCAAAGCTACCCCTGCACATACCCACAGTATGCATGAAAAGCATAAAAATAATTGTCCCACGAGTTTAACTCCCTAAGGAGTCAAAACTTCAAAGCATAAACGGTTAAGCCCTTTATATTTGTTCCTTGTCATCGGAACACAATCACCCCACCTTAAACCCTCTATCGGGACTATATCAACCCTTTAAACATTCATTATCCCTTTTAATAAAGCCTCCCTCAAATATTCCTTATCGGAACTTAAGAATCCCTTCAGGACCTTTATATGACCATAGTCGTATATATATTAACCTTTCTACCTTATAACATGGGTTAATATATATAAAACATGCAAACCCATATATCGACGCTTAATTCCTCTTTACAGCAATTACAAAGGAAATCTTTGCATTTCTTACCTTTTTTACCTTCCCGTACAGACTCGCATAGTTCTCGAGACAACACTTATTGCAATCAGGACTTTCCAACCCCACAGTCATCCCTCGGCCTTTATCGCATCCAATATGCGACCACAATGCATTAAAGCCATGGAAAAACTTCGCTTTACCATAAGTCCGGATCTCAAGGGTTATGTATCCGCATACATAAATATATCGGGTCCGCTCTTATGTCACTCCACTTTTCCAATAAGCGGAACTCCGATTGCCCAATTGTCGATCGCTTTATCACTGTCAGTGTATTACATATGCATTGACCGACCGCTCCACTTTAAACCGTCGATAACGCTAATTGTGATTAGATCTAGATTGTCGATCTAAATCTTGATCCGATGGTCCACGTTTAATCGAATGATCACGATCACCCCATTTCAAAGGCTCATTCTGATATTCTCAGAAGGATTATGCTGAAGCAATTTAGTCCTGGCCGTTGATCTAAATGATCCAATGGCAGTTGAGGATCAATGCTTCACTTATCACTCTTGCTTTTACTTGAGTTTTTCCAATGTGTGCTATCTTCTAAGCTTTGGTTTGATCATTCTAATGGATTCAAACGATCCATTAGAATCCTCCTTGACACATTCCTCTCGGTGTATTCATCGAACTCCCCTTCTTTGTGTTCACACACTCTGCCTGCATATATATATAATATATATATATATATATATATATATATATATATATGATATATATATATTATGTGATAGTGTGTGTGTGTGTGCAATCCTCTTATGCATTTGGGCTATCATTCGACACTCAATCATGCATTTCTATAGTCCTACTAAATTACTGTATATATATAAATACAAATGAATAACTACAGAATGGAATCTTTGTTCCTCAGGCCTGATTCCTCTTTATAGTGGACTTTTGTTTACAATTTTCCCATAAGCTGAAAACTACTCCAAAATCTAACCTCTTTCAAAACATCGATCTATCTAACCTATCCAACCCTTCAATTATACATGGAAATCACAATTTATACGAAGAATGGATTCATGACCGAATTCTAGTTTAAAGCCAGAAATCTCTCACCTTCTCCTAAAAATTCTCTTCAGCTCCACTCTTTTATAAACAACCAC
Organism: Pinus taeda; assembly: GCA_000404065.3. NCBI lineage: Eukaryota > Viridiplantae > Streptophyta > Pinopsida > Pinales > Pinaceae > Pinus > Pinus taeda. Next base: position 140,762 of record APFE030865706.1, on the reverse strand, counting down.
TAAATCAAGCTTTCATTTTCCTCATTTTATATTCAAACCAATTAAATCTAATAGCTTGGCCTGATCTCCACACATGGAGGATCAATCAGCCACTATACCCCTTTTTAATCATTTTTACAATAAATAAACACTCTCATATATTTAAATAAATAAAATCAACTAAATTCTTTGTCTTTCAACCCCTTGCTAGTCACAACATGTGATCATGTTATCACATTGCTTACTAGGCCTAGATGCTCCTGCATCAGACTCCCAAAGTTGAAAGTTTCCAAGGAATCCTGTTCATGAGTCTTTCTATTTTTATTGTTGTAAACTTCATCAGAATTCGATCGCCAACTAGTTACCTGATCCTTTTCGTCTGCAAGTGTATTTTCTACCTCCTTTGCTTCTCGTGGTTGCCAAACTTTGTGTTGTGGATATCTTTGTGCTCTGCATTCATAAGCATCTCCTTTGCATAATATTTTGGTGTTGATACCTTGTATAAACACCTCCTCAAACAAGATAAATCTTTGCTTCTCTATCCACTGCTATCCTATCATTATACCAATAGAATTTATCTCATCTTCATTTATTTTCTCTTGCCCTGTACTTGAATGTTCCTTTTAACTTCTGACTCGATCACCAGCATCTCCTTATGTCTATAAATCAATTTCTTTATGTTGTTCAGTATATCCTTCCAGCTTCCCTTGATTAGTTGACTTTGACAATTTCTTATACTCATTATCTTTGCTGTTTTCATCATCCATCTATCAAATAGCTTAATTAGAGTCTTTCCAATGCAAAATGAAGATTGGGCATTGTTTAATACAAGAACATATAGCCTTTCAACTATATATTGTCCTTTGGCTGCAAATATTTTGATTATTGAGCTTTGTTCAATTTCCTCCATTCTCCTATCAAACTTAGTTGCACTGTTCACCCAATTTTCCCATTGCATCCTCAAGATAAACTCTTGACATTTAAGCTTTCTTTGTATTAAGAGAAAAATATGTTTGTGGATTGTACTTCCACATCTCCCGAAATCTTCTTCCTCTTTTGAAATAACTTTCTTAAGAGCTATGCCAACTCTCCTTCCTCTATTCCAAGCTTCTAAATCAACTTGTTTCTTACTCTCATCTTCTTGTTTCCATAAAGAAAATTGACCTTTTGCAGCTCCAGAATTTACATTTTCCTTCATATTTATTACTGCAAACATATCTCCAAGGGTAGTTTGTCCTTTATCTTGAAAACCACATTCAACAATTAATAATTCAAAGTCAGAAAATATATTACATTTTCTATCTCTCTTCTCATTAATTCTGCTCCACAAGGTTTCTGATTTGTCATCATCTTGATGTATATATGACATTTCAAACTTGTCGCATTGTCTTGTCTTGAAAAAATCTTCTTTGTCTTCACTTTGCTCTGAATGTTGTCTAAGTTCTAGATTCTATTCTCTGCTCTTCTCCTTGTCCCTCCTTCCTTTCACACTCCTTTTAATTCTTCCTATTCCTTCCTTACAAAGATGTAAGCCATTGAGTTTTCTTTTCCAGTCCTCCTTTGTTTCAATAAAAATCTTCCAATCTCCGAGTTTAGAACCTAAAGTTCTATTTGTTTCCATACAAGAAACAAAGTCACCATATGACAGAGGTTTCCCATTCCATTGTTGAGTCCCTTTCACAATAGTGGAGATTACTGTGAACATCATAAATATCACCTTCCACTGTTCCCCTGGGTTGCTTACTGCATATGCATTGTTCATAAAAGAATCCTTACCTTCATCCTCTAATATTGCCTGTCTATTTTCAGTTTATTGTTTACACTCACCTTTACTCTTTCTGCAATTTGTACAGATAACATTGTCTTCTATCTCCAGCTGTGCATCAATGTCTATCGACCTCTCTTTGTGTTCCTGTTTATCCTATTTTCCTTTCTTCTTCATAACCTTGAATGGATTAACTGTACCTCCTTGGGTGGAATTTTCTTTATAAAGCTTGGTTCTATCATATTCCACAATACACTCTTTAGTAAGAGTCCTTTCCGTTAATGATCCATTATGTCCTTTCAAGATTATTTCTTGTCCATTAACTATCAATACATGTTCATAATTTTTGAATAAAAATTGAAGAGACAATTCCATTACCTCAAGTGTTTGTACTACATCTACACTCTTGGTTGCTCCTTCCATAAGGTTGTCTTCATACTTCTTTTCTACTTCTCCTTTTGCAATCTGCAGCTTCCTTTTGTCTTCAAACTATCTGCCATCTTTCTACCAAGCCTTACTGGATTCGTCATCTTCATCCCCCTTAGTAGTTTTCAACATTTGTCCATCTCCAGTGTCCTTGAACACATGGTCAATCAAGAATTGCTCTATTACATCCATTTCTTCTAACAGTTTCATTTCTTCAGCAACTTGCATAAACATATCCTCTAAAAGTTGTTCATCACCTGCATACATACACAAATCATTAGTTTCAAAAATTCTAGGCTCCTTTTAATTCGATGTCTCAATCATCACATCTCTCTACTGATTCAAACTTGTCCAACAGTTCAGGAAATCATCAATGATTCCTATCTCAGTAAGGTAAACCTCTTGCTTGTGTCTACAATAGCTATCTTCCATCTCTAACTCAGCTGCTCTGAGTTCTTCTCTTAATTTGATATACTTTCTCCTCTTTACCTATTTCTACAACAACTTCCACTTTATCTTCTCTCTTTTCATAGTCCAACCATATCTTTGGTTTCCTTCACCTTTTCTAGCAACACTATCATGTTATCCATAATTACCTTCAATTCTATAATTTCTCTATCAAATACCTCTTGACTTATCTTCTCTCCTTCGCCTTGTTCCTTGGCATCCTTTGTTCCTCTGTTGTGGCTTCTCTCTGAACCCCTACTATGACTATTAGTAGTCATTTCCTTGTTATCTCTATGAGTTTCTCACTCACTATGAGTTTCACTAAGCCTGTGTGACAACATGTCCTTCCTAGTGTCACTTACCTCACCAATCCCTTCTATGGACTTGGCCTTTTGGTAAACATTGGTTCTCTATCTCTGGAACCTCTTGAGCATTCTCTTTTGCTCTCTTTAGGCTTCTATCCTCAACTCACCTTCTCTTGAGAACACTTTAACTATTCTCCCTATCCAACTTTCCGTTGGAATATTTAGGTTCACTGCCACTAACAAAACTCCTCTGTTTCTTTACATAGTCTGCTACTATGTGTTGCTGCTACCACTCTCTTCCCTTTATAAAAACAATTCAAATGAACCAATCATCAAAATACAACTCATACCTACCGATCTATCTCTTTCACCTTGCTCTAGCTGCACAATACACATGTTGCTTTACCTCTCGTTCTCTGCACTTCAATCCTTCTTTAAACTGAATTTTTGTTCTTGCTGAGTACATCTATATTTGCTTTCTTTCCTTGCAATAGTTTTGTTGTAATTTCATTCCCTGCATTCACCTACACATACCATTTAAAGCTTTAAAACTTACCAGATCCTTGCTGATCCTAGCTTCCTCAAATCCCTTTTTACAGTCTCTCTTGAATAACCAACTGAAGTATTCATTTCCTGTAACATGTCAGAATTCCTCTGTGGATGACTCCTTGTGCTCCCACTACATCAGATCCATTACAATGCAAGTTATATGTGCTTGAAAATAAAATTCAATTCCTCAATCAATCTCCACAGGGCATTAATCTTGCTCTGATACCAAATGATGCAGGGCTACCCCTACACATACCCACAGTATGCATGAAATGCATAAAAATAATTATCCCATGAGTTTAACTCCCTAAAGATTCAAAACTTCAAAGAATAAATGGTTAATCCCTTTATAATGGTTCCTTGTTATCGGAACACAATCACACAGCCTTAAACCCTCTATCAGGACTATATCAACCCTTTAAACATTCATTATCCCTTTTAATAAAGCCTCCCTCAAATATTCCTTATCTAAACATAAGAATCCCTTCAAGACCTTTATATGACCATAGTCGCATATATATTAACCTTTCTCCCTTATAACATGCGTTAATATATATAAAACACGCAAACCCATATATCGACACTTAATTTCTCTTAACAACAATTACAAAGGAAATCTCCACATTTCTTACCTTTTTCGCCTTCCCATACAAACTCACACAGTTCTCGAGACAACACTTATCGCAATCAGGACTTTCCAACCCCACAGTCATCCCTCAGACTTTATCACATCTGATATGTGACCACAATACATACAAACCATGGAAAAACTCTGCTTTACCATAAGGCCAAATCTCAAGGGTTATGTATTCGCATACATAGATATATCGGGTCTACTCCTATGTCGCTCCACTTCGCTGATAAGTCGAACTTCAGTTGCCCGATCGCTAATTGCTTTACCGCTGTCGGCATATTACATATGTGCTAACCGACCACTCCACTTGAAATCACCGATAACGCGAATCGTGATTAGATCTGGACCGTCGATCTAAATCTTGATCCGACAGTCCACATTTAATCACATGATCGTGATCACCCCATTTGAAAGGCTTATTCCAATATTCTCAGAAGGATTATGTTGATGTGATTTAATCCTAGCCATTGATCTAAATGATCCAACACCTACTGAGCATCAATGCTTCACTTCTCACTCTTCCTTTTACTTGTGTTTTTATGCTAATTTCAGTGTTCACTGTGGCTTGCGGCTTTCTTTTAAAAGTTCTGGTCCCTTGGTTTTTCCAATGTGCGTTACCTTCTGAACTTTGGTTTGATCACTGTAATGGATTCAAACGATCCATTATAATCCTCCTTGGCACACTCCTCTGATGCATTTGGGCTATCTTTTTTTTTTGCTGAAGCAAGTATGGATCCTTCTATATCATTGAGTCAAAAAATAGTGTGCAGTATATACAAATGTCCCCTCGATGCCAAAGAAACATAAAATAAATAAAAGCTTAAGCCTCCAAGGGCTAAACCTTAAAACTTTACATCTAAAAGTTCGAGCCTAAGAATTAACTAATAAAACTAAAGTCTATCCCTAGGAAAGCCCGCAAACTTTCGCACAGTCCCCCTCTTTATAACCCAAACCAAAATATCTGACCCATCAAATCAAGAGGATCAATGGCGAAGGATAAAGACACAAAGCCAAAGAGACCGATGATTAATGGTCCTACCCCACCAAGTTGCTCTATCGAGGTCAACCGTTGATTAACGACAACCGAATCCAATAGATGAGAATGATTTCACGCGGGACAAGAAGGTGAAACTTTAGTTGGCGATGGAGGGTGGTTTTTGGAACCCCAACCCTGCCACGTGTCGCAGGATGAAAGGGATCGCTGCGAAAACACCACAACCATTACCACTTGAGAGCGGCGCGATCAGTCGAAAACCACCTGGGAGGCGGTTTTGCAAATCTGGACCCCAAAATCTAAAAACACCAGTTGTCGAATAACCGGGTTCCTCTTGCAAAACATAAACTTCCTTGCCTTGATTTGAGGGTAAGAGTCTTTACACCGAGCAAAGACTTGTGGGAATCAAAGCTTTGCCCATGATGACCAAATATCTTCATCATGCTTACTCTTTGAGTCTGGGTGACCAGACATGGTTCTCTTCTCTTCAGAGACCAACAACTTAGAAAATGTAGACACATGCAGGGGAAAATCAAATCAAGCTAGTCTCCATGCTTTTGAGTCTAAAGACTTCCCTATCTTCTTCCACCTGCTCACAACATAGAGCTCTCAATATGCTTGGCCGCAACTCCTACAACTTCATCGACACATTATTCTCTATGTAGCTAACTCCCTGGTTGGCTAGAAGATCCGCTAGCTTATTTTCCTTTCTGCGAACATGGTGGAAACTGACAGTGCGCAGGTCCTAAAGATGGCTTTGTAATCTTTGGAAGACCCAAATTAATTTCCAATGCTTAGAGATTTTATCTGGTGCAGTTCCAGTATTTATTTTTTGCACCGAGTTGATAATTAACTCTGAATCTACCTCTATCATGACATTGAGACAGTTGTCCTGCTTCAGTAAATCCAGGCATTATTCCATAGCCATTAGTTCAGCCATGTTATTGGTGGCTGTACCTAGGTGGCAATGGAAGATAAAAAAAATACTTCCCTCTGCATTTTTTAGGACACTTCGATACCCTACTATTCCCGAGTTCCCTTTCGAAACCCCATCAATGTTATATTTTAAATAGCCTTCTGGACGAGGATGCCAAAATTCCTTCTCCGTATCAAAAGAAATAACCTTCCTGTCTGGGCCTAGTAGGGTGAGCCCCTACATCCCCAGCTGCCTGAGAATATTTAAATCTACATCTAAGGGAGGTTTTTTAGGGAATTCGTGAACAGTGGTTCCCACAGTCTCCTTGAGTTGCTTCAGGATTATCTCCAACAGGTGTTGTGGGGGCTTTTTTTCCTCCATAAAAATTCCTTTTTTGCTCTTCTTCCAAACGTTCCATACAATGAAGCTTGGTGTAAGAGCCCACGCTGAGTTGAGAATTTCATTATCCGAAAATATTTTCCTCCAATTGATGAGGGTACTAATGATGCTTCCTCTGTCTCTATTAGATTGTTGAAAGATTGTAGCAAATAAGTCCCATAACCAGGATGTGAAAATGCAGTTGTTGAGTAAATGTTCCAAAGTTTCTTCATGAGCCTCACAGAGCAGGCATCTTGAAGGCCCCTAAACACCTCTCTTCCTTATGTTATCCCAAGTTAGAATTTTCTTGTGGTAAACTACCCACATGAAGAGTTTGATTTTCATCTACTCTTGGTGCCTCCAAAGGTTTTGCCAGATTTTGTCCGGCACCAGGGGATCCAACTCAAGGAGAATGCTTTTTGCTTCCTTAGAATTAAAGGTGCCCTCTTTGTTATTTCCCCATCTCGGTTGGTCTTGTCCCTCTACCACTAAGATTTTCCTTTGCTCTACTATTTTCCTGAGCTCCTCTGCTTTTGTTTTTAGGATATTATTATTTCTGCAATCTATGTTTCTGGAGATTCTCCACTTATCTGTAAGATGAGAATGATTCCAGAAATCCTTAACCTTTGTTAAACCTTTGGAATATGACTCCTATTTAAGATCAATGAAGTCTTTTTTTAACATAATTGATTATTGTTTCCACTTGTCTTCCCAGGAAAGAGCAAGATTTCCTTCTCTGATTTCCTAGAAGCTATTCTCTTGTACTAGTCTTCTATTCTCCCAGACTTTGTTCCAAATATATGAACCTTTTATATTTCCTAACATTCTTATAAGATCACTATTTTTCCAGGAACTAGCATATTTTCCTTTCCAAATATTTGCTCGTTGAGTCTATGGATGTTGAACCCAACGCCACGAAAGTTTGGCCCCTAGAACCTTGCTGAGAATCTCCTGATCATCCAATCCTAGCCCTCCGTGGTTCTTGGGCTTACAAATTTTTTCCCAAGACACCAAGGCCCATTTCCTCTTAGTCTCCTCCCTACCCCAAAGGAATTTTCTTTGAATATTTCTAATTTGTTGAAGGACTCCTTTTGGAGCTGGGAGGGCTGATAACATGAAAATAGGGATTGCTTGAAGAACTACTTTTGTAGGAACTAACCTGCCAGCAAGGTTTAAAGATTCGATGGTCCATTTACTGACTTTGTCCTACAACTTGTTGATCAAAGGTTCCCATATACTTTTGAGCATTGGTTTTGCAGTTAGAGGGACTCTCAAATATTTTGAAGGAAGGGAATCCCTTTGAAAGCTAAGAACTCTGAATATGTTTTTCTGAATACCAATATTGGTATTGAAGAAGAATATTTTTGATTTAGAGAGATTAACTTCCATACCTGAAGCTGAGGCAAAAAGATTCAGAATGTTTTTGTAGTTTGAAGCTTCTTGGACTGTGGGGATTCCCTGTAACATGGTATCATCTACAAACTGTTGGTGAGTCAGGGCCTAACCATTATCAGTAAGCTGTAGACCTTTAATATTTCCTAATGATTTCACCTTCTTTATAGCTCTACCTAGTCCTTCCATCATGATGATAAAAAGAAAGGGGGAGAGCGGGTCACCCTGTCTGAGACCTCTTCAGGGACTGAAAATCTCTAAGGGAGAGCCATTAACCAATATAGAAAAACTAGAGGATGTCACCAGTGCCATTACCCATCTGACCTAGTTATGATCAAATCCAAATGCAATCAACATTTTCTTGAGATAGACCCAATTTACCTTGTCATAAGCTTTGGCAATATCTAATTACATGATCATACCCTTCTGCTTCTTGCTAGTTAAAGAGTGCACCACTTCTTGCACTTGAATGATGTTATCCAAAATTTGTTTGCCTTCCATATAACCTAATTGCTCCCCTGAAACAAGAACCGAAAGCAAATGCTTAAGTCTGTTAGCAACAATCTTGTATATAATCTTATAGATTACATTTCATAAGGCTATGGGTCTCTATTTATCCGGTGTATGAGAAATCTCCTGTTTGGGGATCAGGGTGATGAAGGATGTATTGAGCGCTTTCAAAATGGTTTCGTTTGACCTGGATTCCTCCACAACATTCAAAATTTCCTACTTAACAATATTCCAGCAAGCTTTGAAAAAGTCCACATTGAAATCGTTTGGGTCGGGTTCCTTGCTATTCTACATGTCTTTGAGGAACTCACTTAGCTCCCCTTCCATTACTGGTCTATTAAGTTTGTAATTGTCCTCTCTGGACACCAGTTTCAGTACATTACTATTAACTTCCCTGATGGATTGATCTCTATCTGAATTGTTCTCTTGTGTTATACCTTGGAAGTGGTGGATTAACATAGATTCGATCGCATCATGAGAGATCTGAAGTTCCCCTTATTCATTATTGATCGAAGAGATTCTGTTGTGAGCTTTATTGGCAATGGTGGTTCTATGAAAAAACTTTGTGTTACACTCTCCTTCTTTGAGCCATTGAACTCTGGACTTTTGTCTCCAAAATATTTCCTCTTGTTTCCATAGATTCTCCCATTCTTGATAATGATTATCTGCTTGATCACTGATATCTTTATCAAATCCTTCCTTGATTAGATCTTGGTTGAGAAACTCCATTTTATTTTCAACTACTCTCTTTTCTTCAAAAATATTACCAAAATTCTTCCTGTTCCATTCCTTAAGCCAGAGCTTGATGTGCTTTAGTCTTTTGTGAAGAAGATACATTCTAGTCCCCTGAATCTGCAAGTCTTCTAACCACCATTTTTCAATGTGCTTGTGAAGTCTGGGTGTGACAGCCAGATATTTTCAAATCTGAAAGGTTTTTTCCTAGGAGTGCCTATGCCCTTGATTTCCAATTGAATTGGCTAGTGGTCTGAGCCTCCAAAGGGAAGAACTCGCATTGTTACCTATTTACCATTCAACATAAGATTATTAGAGATGAAGAATTTGTCTAGCTTTGAGGCAATAAGGGAATCTCATCCCCTCCTATTATTCCAAGTAAAGAGGCCAGTATTCCAATTAGTGTCAACAAGATTTATAATATCAGAAAAGGTTTGGAAAGCCATGGAGTCTTTACTTAGAGATCTTGTTCCTCCTTTTTTCTCTGAAAGAGATTTGATCATGTTGAAATCCCCTCCCATGATGCAGGGTATATCTGCATGTCTATCCCTGAGATCCACCAAGGTGTCAAGAAACCTGAGTTTATCATCTAATCTTTGAGGACCATAAACATTTGTGACCAAAAAGGTGTCCCTTTCTCCAACCGGTTGAATAACAACTGATAAATAATTTGTGGAAGCCTCAGCATCCAGAATTCCTATTCTGTGGGGATTCCATAGAGTGAGTATGCCCCTTGTTGTATTCTCTACTTTTACTTCAAGAATGTCATAGTTGCTGAGCCATTTGCTGTGAATTTGTCTTACCTTTTGAATGGAACATTTCGTTTCTTGGATGAACATTATATCCGACATTTCTTGTTTCATACTATTACTAAGCATTCTCTACTTTCTCTTACTCCCTAGACCTCTAATATTCCAAGATATCAACTTCATTATAGAAGATTTGTAAAGGAGTAGTTGGCTAGATATTTCATCTTACCTTAATCACCCATCAACTTTCCACACTCCATCAAGAGTTCATTCTGCTTTTTCCTACCTCTTTTCTTGCCTGGATTTCTAGTGGCTAGTCCCAAAGTAGTTTTCATCGTTTTCACACCTCGGTTGTGCTGCTTATCCATGTTGTTCCCTCACTCTAGCTCCTCAGTCTGCATTTTCCATGAAACAACTGTTGTATTCTGCTGAGTTCTTCTTGAGGTAGCGAATCCACTCCCCCTGTAGTTCCTTGCCTCAAGAATCCTTCTAGGTCTAGGTTTTCTTTGTCAAGAATTTCTAGTAGTTCATGGTCCTCTAGGTCTGTGTCATTCTGGGTCATTTCCTGATCCATTTCTTGTTCAACATCACTCATAGTGGCTTCTTTCTGGTACTCAATATTTTGTGTTTGTTCCAGGTTTTCTTCCTTCTCCTTTTCTACAAAACTCCCTTCCATTGCTTGATCTTCTTTAGTAATCTCTTCCTCTTCTTGAAGCACCTGGAAACTGTTCTACTTGAGTTGTTGTCCTTTGCGCCACTGATTTTTCAGTCCTCTTTTACCTCCTTTACTTAGATTAAAATCTTTCTGGAAGCTATATGATTCTTTCATTGTGATTATTTTGCTTTTGTTTATTTCTTTGTTGAGTGGACAGTCTCTGAAAAGATGCCCATGTTCATGGCATTTGCGACATTTGAACGGAATGTGCTCATAATCTACTGTTTGCACCCATTCTTCATCGAAAACTTCCAAGATCACCTCATCTGGTAGAGCTCCTGATAGATCCATTTCCACACATATCCTAGCAAAGGAAGTATATTTTCCCCTTCTAGTGGATTCAGAGGCTTTAACATAGCGACCTAATTTATTACCTATGGCCTCTAACGATTCATTTTGCCAGTAATCAAGAGGCAGAGAATAGATCCTTACCCAGATCGGTACTGAAGTAAAAGTTTCCCTTTCTGGAACAAAGTTCATCATCCATGGTCTCATATAGAGTCCCACAGAAGCATACAAGTAAGGCCCTCCTTCAAATATTTTGTCCTTGTCTTCAATATTTGTGAACACAACCATAAAGAATCCGTTAGACCCGAGATGAAGATCTGTGCTCCCTTTAGGTTTCCAGTGGTATTTAATCCATTACTATAAAGCTTTTTCAGTGGGCCATAGTCCCATGAACTTACATATGATGGCATACATCCCCATGTGCTCCCTATGCGCCTGCAACTCTAGATTATTTAAAATAACCCTGGGAGTTATTTCTGCTTTGGGTTTGTAGGGTCCCTTGCTTTTCTTGTCTTTAGTTTCCTATTTTTTTGTCTTCTACCTCTTTGTCTTTTGTGCCATATTGATCCTTATCTATGGGTTCTTTTGTTTCCTCTTCCGTAGTTCTTTTTCCTTCCACCCCTGTTCCCCTAACATTTTCTAGAGGCTTCTTGCCTCTGTTGGCCACGGCCTCCTTGTAGGAGGGAGTGGAGCCCCCTCCTCTACCACCCTTCATAGGGCTCTCTGTCTGCCACTCTCTACACTGATCGTTGTTCGCCCTCCGCTCCCGCCCTCCGATGTCCGCTCCCGAATTCATGAGTCAGATGCATTTAGGCTATCATTCGACACTCAATCACGCATTTCTATAGTCCTACTCAATTATTGTATATGTATAAATACAAATGAATAACTATAGAATGGAATATTTGTTCCTCATGCTTGATTCTTCTTTACAGTGGCCCTCCATTTACAATCTTCTCATAGGCTGAAAACTACTCCAAAATCTAACCTCTCTCAAAACATCGATCTATCTAACCTATCCAACCCCTGAATTATACAAGGAAATCATAATTTATACAAAGAATGGATTCATGACCCAATTCTGGTTTAGAACCAGAAATCTCTCACCTTCTTCTAAACAATCTCTTTAGCTCCACTCTTTTCTAAACAATCACTAAATCAAGCTTTCAATTTCCTCATTTTCTATTCAAACCAATTAAATCTAACAGTTTGGCCTGGTCTCCACACAGGGAGGATCAATCAGTCACTATACCCATTTTTAATCATTTTTACAATAAATAAACACTCTCATATATTTAAATAAATAAAATCAACTAAACTCTTTGTCTTTCAACCCCTTGCTAGTCACAACATGTGATCATGTTATCACATTGTTAACTAGGCTTGAATGCTCCTGCATCAAAAAACCTCCCTCCGCTACTACACGACAACGATTGAGTGAATACCAATGATAGTGTTATTAGAAGAATAAGGAAGTCATTAAAGCATGAAGAAGATTTACATAACAAAAGAAAAGAGATTTAGTGAATGATGAAGAAGGAGTAGCTATAAATCATAAGTATGAAAAGAGGACTAGTATGAAAAGAGGACTAGTTTGTTTTGATGGTCATTTCATTGCATGTTTATCATCTGAAAGAACTTATAATTTTTTAAGATTTACTAAACTTTCCCTTTTTTCATAATATTGTATTTCGAAAGAGAGTCTTGACATGAACAACAATGGAATTTTCTATGAAAACAATGAACGAAATGCAGCTTTTGGAGTTGATGATAACTGTAGGAATGATGAATTTCCTGAAATGGTTGAAAAATTGGGAGACTGTGTTGGGAAAGAGGGTCAAGCGTTTCTTGTTAGTGACTATATTGTTAATATAGCTACCCCTCATCAATCTGTATGTAATGTTATTGTTGGAAAAATGTAGGGAGTTCAATTTTTTTCTTTTGCATTTTCTTTTCTTCTACATCTGAACTTTTTACTATCCTTTTTTTACCCTTATTGTTTTTTTAGAACAATGTCAAAATCATTAGTAACTGGAAAATAGATTTAGAAATAGTCAAACCTTTATTTATTCCTGAATGAGAGGGTCGACGACCAACTTGTCAAACTTCAAGAAATGATGAAATGTACAATAAGACTAATCATAAGTTTAAAAGCTTTTGTCTTTACGTAGGAGAACATTTTTTTTGCATTTTTATTTTTTTGTTGTTGATTCTCTCGAAAAATTGGTCTTCTTCCATATATCTTCTCAGATGTTCTATGTTTTGGAATATTGTGTTTACATATGGACCCTTGATAAAGATTAGAACCTTGGGGGTTGAAGAAATGATGCGACATATGTTATAATGGAAAACAAGGAATCTAATTCCAAGGAAGAAGTTGTTGCGCATTATGCTTTTGGTGATAGTAATATGCTTGCTAGAATGGTTGATAAATTGGGTCGATCTGTGGGAAATCTTGGGACCAATATTTGTCAACATAGCTCTACAGAGAATATTGTTGAAGCCAAAAAATGTGATAATACTTTTCCTCTTGGCAGAGCATAGGTGGTTAATGCATATTTATTTTCAAAGATTTAGTGGTTGTCAATGTTAAATTTATATTGATTTACAATTGTCTTTCTTGATGTTTTTATGCAGAATTCTGTTGAGGTGAATAGAGGTCAACAAAAAAAATTGCAAACAACACAAACAATATCAATTTGACCACTTACACATGGACAATGCAACAATGAAGAAAATGTAAATTATTTTTTGTTTCATTAACAAATTTGATTTGTTTTGTAGATATTTATTTCTTAAAAACGTTATTTTCTTTCTTCCAAGCAGAATTTGGTCAGGTGTAAAATATAGAAGAATGATTTCCCATTCTATTATGGAAAGAAATGATATAACCAATACTCTAGTCCCACAAGTTGTTTCGCATGATCACCAAGCTAGAATGGTGTTTTGCAGAGAAAATGAAAGCGCTTGGTATCATTTTAGCGAACAAATGGTTGATGTGCATAAAACGTTTCGGTTGAGGATTGATAGTTTGGTTGTTGTGCATATGTTCCATGTATCTAATGAATGTTATCCTGGTATATAAGTTTTCAGATTTCATGAGGGATCAATTTGTAAAAGATGTAACTCTAAGAAATGTGCTCCTCACTTTTCTCACTTTAACAACATGGATCCAGGTGAGAAACTTAAGGTTCTAATAGTTTTGACACAAGTTGAAGAGATCCTAATAGCGTGGGTAAATATAGCATTGAAAGAACACATGCTCATGGTGCTCAATATAAATATAGTGGCCATACGATATGTTTTCCACAAGATATTTCCATGACGTGTTGAAGAACTATATTTTTTTATTGTAAGAAGGTGAGGTTTTCAATATGAATACTATAAATTCTATGTGAAGAGACAATATGTGATCGATGCATTGCATTATAAAATTGAAATGGACAAGTACTACAAGTATGTGGAAATTAGCATGGATTCAACTGCTTCTCTCCTAAAAAGACCTATTGATGTTTCTAGCAGGTTACAATATGTTGACATTTATGTTAATGATATACCTAGGTTGGATGTAGAAATTGAAACAGGCGGGGATAATTGTTTTCACTGTCACCCATCATCCTTTATTTCTTGCTTACCGAATGAATCCCCTGAAGTTGATCGAATCAAAAGATTTATTGAGAATGGAAATAACACATTCGTTGAACCAATAGATTGGCCAAATATTGGTACATCTCCCATTAATGAATATAATACTAAAGGACTGCTAGATATGGTGTTCCCCACTTTATTCCCTACAGGTGATGCTGATTGGTTGCATCCTCGAATTTGCAATGTGAATATGCATGAATGTGGTTTGCATTTATTGAGATTTTATGATCAAAGATTTGAAATCCATCCTCGGTTTCAAAATTTCTTGTTGAATATGATTATGCCACATCATAGTTAGGGAACAAATTCATTTTTTTTGAATAAACATATTCGTGAAAATTTGGCTACAATTGTTTAGGAGTTGCGTCAACAAATTTTGGATTTGCCAAATAACAAGTTTCCTGGGAAATTAATGCATTTTTGATATTGTCTTAGGGGTCGAAGAGCTTATTGTAAAAAGTGTCGTTTTGAATTAACTAGTATGATCAACTAGTTAGGTTGCCCTACTTTGTTTTTAACATTGAGTGCGGCTGACGCAAAGTCGTTTGATTTGCATAGTGTTATGACTTCAAGAAGAGATTGTCGTTGACAAATTGATAATGCCAGAAATATTCAAAATGTTATTCAGTACCTGCATATAATTACTATGTACATGCACCAAAGATTCAATATCTTCTGTGAGATAACCTTGTAGAGATATCTTGGTGCTAGAGACTTTTGGTATAGGTTTATTGTTCTTCCTTTTCAACAATTTTATAATGGTTTGAAGTAAAATGTATGTTTTTATGATTTCTTATTATATTTTAATTGCATGTTTTCAATGTTTTTAGGTACAAGTTGCAGCATAGAGGTTCCATCTATATCCACGATTTTTTGTGGTTGCCTGAAGCACTGGATATGGAAACATCAGATTGGTCCAATGTGACTATTGTTGGTGTAGAAAAGTGATACTTTGACAAATATGTTAGAACATGGAATCCACATGAGATACATCATCGAAATGTCATGATCCCTCAAAATTAAATGATGATGCATGTCTTTTGAACACTGAACAATTTTTTTTTTTTGCAATGCTGAAGATGATTATGAGCATTTAGTTAACCGTGTGCAAAGGCATACAAAATGTACTGATGATTCTTGTTTACGTAAAAAAGGGTATGTTCTTTCATGTTGCTATCATGCTCCATGGGATGTTTGTGCAGAGTCAACATTGTCGATAGATGAAAAAGGGAGAAATAAGTATGAACCAACATGAAATGATGATTGTTTAAATGTTAAAAATATTGATGTTTTAACAATGTGGCAAGAAAATTTTGATTGCCAGCCAATTCTTTCTCGACATCAAGTTTTAAAGTATATTGCAAAATATGCTTCAAAGGTAGAGAGAATATCTAAAATTTATCAAAAAATGTTGAACAACATTGTTGGTGGGAGTGGGTATGAAGCTCCTATATTATCTACATATAGAACATTCCTTGCTAAGACGCTTGTTTAGCATGAAGTTGTAGCTCAAGAGACGTGCCATTTGTTGCTAAAGCTTCCTCTTGTTGTCGATAGTCAGAAATTCTTCTCCATGAATGTTGGAAAGAAAGTGTACCAAAAGGTTTCAGTGAATTCTGATGAAGTTTTGTGCGAAACAATTTCATTTAGGTTTATCAAAGGCGGCCTATTTTTTTGGAACATTTATGCTTGATAGAAATAACAAGATCATGGAATTTTAAGGAGAAGCATAGGAAAGAAAAATGGAGGCCACATAATAAGCAGGATATCAATCGTGTTTGGCCACGGTTTTCTGTTGTTCCTGATGAGGGGTTAGAAGAGTTTTAAATGTTTTGCTGGAGTGGTTTTCTTTTATAAAATCCATTTCATGATGTTGGTTTAGATATTGGGTTGTCTACTGAAAGCATTATTGAGATGTTGAGAAATTGGAGATGTCATGTGTGGCATGTTGATTGAATCGCTTCACCAAATGAAGGTGATGAAGTTGATGTGAGTCGCTTATACATGACGAAAATGTTTATCGAGATTTTGAAGAGTGGCATGTTTTTTTGCGGTTAGTTCCTCCAAGTTGTGTAAACATTTAAGACCTTGATAATATTGGTAGAAGGGACTTTGATGTTGATTATAACTGGTAGGAAATGATGGTTTCAAATTAATTTTTAAAAGAGGTGGTCAGTTTTGTAAAATATTTGTAGTCTGAAGGTGTTTTTAATTATGGGTTCGTTAGGGATACATATTTGTCACCTTCATCTCTATCAAAAAAAAAACAACTAGTTGCTTTTGAAATTATTTTTTGACACTTTGCTAATGGTGAAAATGATGGTTCTTTGCAAATGATTATTCTAGGTACTGCTGGAATAGGTATGTCTTCCCTTATTGGGTGTATTTCTCATGCTCTTTCTAGTGCAAAAATGAATGGAAAAAGTCCATTATTATTGCTTACTCCAACTGGTATTTTTACTTTTAACATAAGTGGGAAAACAATAAATTGTGATTTAAAAATTCCTATAAAATATATGAAGCCACTTTGTGGGCAGGCTTTAGTAGTGTTCGAAGAGGAACTGAGACATGTTTGATATATATTGATTGATGAGATTATATTTGTAGGTCCAAGGCTATTCATTCAAATAGATTCTCATTTGCAAGAAGCCTTTATTAAAAATAAGGACTGTCCTTTTGGTGGTAGGTCCATCATTCTTGTAGGTCACCGTGCCTAGTTGCCTCATGTTAAGGATAAAACCTTGTATGCAGACAGAACAATTGGGAAATTTTTGTGAGAAAGATTCAAGATTGTAGTGGCTTTGGACAAAATTAATAGGCAAGAAGGAGATGTTTTGAGACAAGCATCTTTTCGAAATCTTTTAACCAATATTAGAAATGCAGAGCCTTCTCTTGCTAATTGGGATTTTCTTATGACCCGTGTTGATACCTTATTGGATTGACAACAAGGGATTTTTTTTTATTCTTATTTTCGCTTATTTTTTATGAATAATATCGTCAATTTTCATAATTGAAAATTGCTTAAAGCATTAAATTAGCCTATTGAAAGATGTGTTGCAGAAAGTAGTAGAAGAACATAAATAATTGATAGTTATGATGATGTATTGGAGTGTGAAGTATTGCTATTTCATGGAGAGAGTGTGATGTTAATGTGTAATTTTTTGGTTGAAGTTGGTCTTGTTAATGGTGCACTTGGATATATGGAAAATATTTTATTTGTGCCCGGTTCAAAGCCACCACAACTTCCACAATTTGTTACAATTATGTTTGAAAAGTATTGTGGTGTTCAATTTGATAAGGATTTTCAAATTCTTGTACCATTTTGCCTATTCTTAGTGGTTATATGAGGCAAATTCCTTTGAAAATGGCATGGGAATTGACAATACACAAATCACAGGGGATGACTTTGCAACGAGCCACTATAGATATTGGAGACAGAGAAAGGCAGGGTCTAACATTTACAACTATATAGAGAGTGAAATCAATAGATGGTTTGCATATTTCACCACATTTTTCTTTCCAACATTATGCAAAAAATAAATATAGTGCATATGTTACACTTAGAAATAAAGAGGAGGAGCAATTAAAGTCAATATCATTTTTTGGCTATTTATCTTCAATACAGTTTTATGTTTATGAATTTTTTTATGTAACTTAACTATTTTAGAGCAACTGTTGTTTGATTTATTGAATTGTAGTTGTTTCCGTTATTTTATCTCATTCTTTGAATCCTTTTATACTTATGTTTGAATTTGAAATAATAAAAATTATAAATGAATAGTTTTGTTTATGTTAATTTTTTTTCTTTTAATGCACTGATTTTAATTGTATGTTTTTGTCAATGATTCACAGATGTGGAGAGCAATGATTGGAATTATTGCATAAGAGCGATTAATTCTATGAAGAAAATCATGAAGAAATGGCATCCATCTTGATTTTGTTGATGATCATATCCATATTTTGAGTGGAATGAAATCAGATGTTCAAACTTTATATCATTTGCACCAAAGATAATCAGAGAGAAAGACGAGAAGAGACTGGCTTGAAAGCATGAAGTATCATGATAATTATCCTATGGATTTGAATTGGTATTTCTTTTGCCACCACTCTGGTTGTGTTTTGGAAGAGGTTGTTATCAAATAATTATGTTGTGGTCGAGAGATGAGAGTTGAATTTCGTTGTCAAATGTGTTTTTATTTTTATTATTATTTCTTTCAATGTTAGTAAACATTTCATTATTATCATTGGTACTGTAATGTTTAAAATTTCATCACATTTATTTGTCGCATTGCAACCAAAATTGTTAGAATCATCCTTTCTTAACTATCGTCAATGCTTCTAATGATTGACAACAATTGTTGTTGTTGAAATTTAAGTTCTCTTCAATGTATTTAGTTTTTCCTATGCTTATACTTAATCTTTAGTAATTCTATTTATATTTCTTTTTTTATTTTCTAAGATCATTTTTGTGTAATTATATTAAACTTTCATTTCTTTAATTTACATTGTTTTACCTTTTATTATATTATTTATATTTATATTGTTTTGTTGTCTATTATATTAATGGTATTCTAAATAATAATATTAATATAAATACTGTCAATTACAAACATTATTTTAAATTTATAATTAGCAACATATTTTTAATTAGAATATATTTTGGGTAAAGTCTATTCTATTAATATTAAAAAGTAAAAAGATATATACAAAGAGGAGTTAACCTCTGAGAGAGCATTGGATCTCTCTCTGTCAAGAAAAAATTTCTAAACTGATAATGTCTTCTGCTCTTATAACCCATATACATATCTTGTGAGTCTAGAGCAGAATTAAAAAAGAGCTAACAACCAGATTACAGAGAAATAGCATAATGAAAAACTGGGCTATTAGCCAAACATCCCAAAATTTCTAGCCTCCGGTTGACCGCTAACTGGATGTTGCCTTGCATAACGCCGTGGTGTGAATTCAAAAAAAACTGGAAACCAAAATTCAAAGTGCCTGCCTGGAAGCTTCAAGCGCTGTGTAGCCATTTACCTGGGTTCATTAGGGCCCTGATCCTTCTCCTCGTCCGAAACACGTTCTCACGTCACCATCATACCATCTTCTACATCCGTTGGCTTAACTCCTGGGGGGAGTCTGAGCTGCAAAAGATTGGGATAGGTGTTATCCGTCCATTTCTTCGCCTTATTTGACTGAGCCAAGATGTGCTGAGTTCCAGCAATTCCTTGAGACTCCCCTTCCATCCCCTCAGCAGGATGGCTAATGCTGTGTTCCTCTAGGTGACACTGAACCGAATTGACCCTGGGAGAGGGAGGCTAGTCCGTTGAAGTAGACTTAGCACTGATGAGATCCTCCTCCTGCGAAAAGTCGTCCAGAGGGGTGGGAGAGTGTTCCTTCTCTGAATTCTTAGGGCTAACTTGCTCTTCCTCCTCTTCTGAAAATATGACCGTAACCATAGCCGTAACTAGTGGTTTGTTTAACCTGCTTTTAAAGCAGAATTTAGCCGTCTGTACTGGGTTAATAATCGAGGAGTCAGACTCTTCATAGACTTGGGAGGAAGGGTAGGCTACAGCGATCAGAGAAATACGTTGAGGAGATGACCTACCTCGACCTCCCGTCCCTCCCCTAAGACCCGCATTTCGTCCCCTTCTTGGAGTTGCTCTGAGTCGGGGAGCCATGTTCACTGTGTGTGGCCTGATATTCTAACTCACCGACAGAGAACGAAGGCGTAATGACTGAGAATTGGTAGTGTTCTCACCAAAGGAAAAGCAGACCCCTATTCTAAGCCCACCCACTACCATATTCCTCCTCAAATTGTGCTAGTGTAACTGGGTAGGAGACCTGTTTCGCACCCAAGCCGCTGCAGCAGGTTTACCATCCCAAGAGGGGCTGCTATCGGCTGTGAGACTACAACTTGCAATTATGGAAACAGAGAGGGAGTGCGTTGCGCTTACCTTCAGCAAGCAGGAGCTAGGCCAGAGTGACTTCTCCTGAGGGTGCTGCAGCTTCCTTCGTAGGCAAAACCACCATGAATCGCCTCTGTTATCGACCTTGATCATATGCCAACCACCAATTGCGTCTTCCTCTGCGGGTCTGCTCGCCTCTGTTCTTCCTGAAAACACCAGAATAACCTCCATAATTCTCTGGCTTATCCCGCCTACATCCTTCGTCTGCGTACCTGGGAAGTGCAGCTGCATTAAATCGCCTTGAATGCCCGTCACCTCGGCTTGGATATAAGCCCGATGTTCAACCTCCACCACCTGCCAGCAGTTGCCTACACGTGGCTTCATCTCATATCACATTAATAAGCATTGAAATCACCCGCATTCGGGTTATTTTAACTTCTTCTTATTATTAATATAATAATAATAATATTATTATTATTATTAATATTAATATTAATTTTATTAATAATATAATATTAATGTTAATATTAATATTAATTATTATATGATATGCCTATCAGTGTTTATCAACCACATTTATATTAATATAAATGTGGTTGTGCTAGTAATACAAATAAATAGATATGTGAATATGATGACTCTGAGTGTATTTACTACAAAATATTGTAATGAGATTTTATTTTATTAAATTCAAATATTTAAGATATATGAATAGGCTTCAAGATAATTAACATATATTCCTAAATACAGTAGGAAGAGAAGTTCTAACAACTCCAATGACTTTATGTACACTATCTTATTGTGTTCTAAGAGCATTTCATCTACTATCTATTAGCAAGTAGAGTAATATGAGGAGGATAAAAAAATATAATTTTTTTATGAGGGAGACATGTAATTCTGTGCATCCTCATTATGGAGTTGACATATGTCTTTCTTAAAATAAAAATAAAATATTTTCTAAATACGAAAAAAATTGTGAGCTATAATAAAAAACATAAGTTAATATGCTATATATGTTTAGTTAGTTGTATATATGATGTAATTGTAGAAATTAAGTTGTATATTTGCAGGTACTCAAGAAGTTTTAATCAAAATCATAAGATAGAAACCTAAACTACTACTCTAAGGACATTAACTTACAATTTAGAAGAAAATCTTAAACATGCAAGAAGGAATAACACACATGAAACAAGTATTTTTATCTAGGGAAATCAATCTACTAAAAAACCAAATTCTTGCTTGCATTAATCAAATGACTAGAGATGTATTACAATTTCCTTGCTCAATTGAGCTCACCCTGCAAGTGCACAACCTATCTCTCTAAACACAGAGGGCCTTTGATCTAGACTTAGTCAAATTTTCCCTCTGCTTGACCTCCTATTTCCTTACTGTTGGGTGATTTAATTACTATTTAAATCCCTGTCACTAATTGTCAACCTGGGGTTTGTAGAACTAACAAGGTATGTTGGAGTCACGATTGCAGTTACACCAAAGCCCGCAGGTGTTAGCAAATAGACACATCGCTAGATTTAAGCACATGCCACGAAACACACGGGGACCATTGACCTTCTACACCGCCATTAATGAGGAGCCAACAGTCTCCCCCCCAATGCGAGCCCAGTGTGTTTCAAACTCGATACCTCTGGCTCTGATACCACTTAGTCATGATTACCATTACACCAAAACCCGCAGGTGTTAGTAAATAGACACATCGCTAGATTTAAGCACATGCCATGAAACACACGGGGAGCGTTGACCTTATACACCACCATTAACGAGGAGCCAACAATCTCTGATACCACTTCTTGGAGTCACGATTTCCATTACACCAAAACCCGTAGGTGTTAGTAAATAGCAACATCGCTAGATTTAAGCACATGCCATGAAACACACGGGGAGCATTGACCTTCTACACCACCATTAATGAGGAGCCAACAAACCCCCCCCCCAACGTAAGCCTAGTGTGTTTTGAACTCGAGATCTTTGGCTCTGATACCACTTGTTGGAGTCATGATTGTCGTTACACCAAAACCCGCAGCTATTAGTAAACGGACACATTGCTAGATTTAAGCACATGCCACGAAACACACGGGGAGCTGACCTTATACACCTCTATTAACGAGGAGCCAACAAGGTATACTTGTATTATACATACTAGGTAGTTATTTATCATAATATATTAATCTAATGCAATTGAAACTAACTGTAAAGTTAATTAAATCAATCCAATCCCAACCAAACCAATCATAAGGAAATTGAAATCACACTTGCAAAAAGGAAATCACACTTGCATAAATTAAATCACACCACACTTGCATAAATGAAATCACACTTGCATAATTTAAATCTAACCACACTTGCATAAATGAAATCACACTTGCAGAATTGAAATCACACCACATTTGCATAAATGAAAATCACACTTGTAGAATTGAAATCACATTTGTTGAACTGAAATCACATCACACTTGAATAAATGCAAATCATGCTTGCAACATTGAAATCACACTTGTTGAAAATAAACGAAATAAAACAACGATACTATGTTACCAATATGTACAAAGGTGTGCAAACTATGGTCGATGGGGGGCCTCCATTCCTTAGAAAGCACACTAAACAAACTATCGCATCTTGGAGATCAAAGTGTCAGCATGTATTTCATAAAATGAGTTACAAGATATTACAAGAATTCTCTATCCTCACTTTACAAATCACATCTTCGATGGAACTTGGAACCTCCAACCAGGAACTAACGACTCTAACACCTAACACTAACAACTAGTTAACAACTTGACAACCCTTTGTATGAAGGGCGCACTCCTATTTATACAAAAGTTGAGGATAACTATTCAATAAATATAGATCCTTAGATCTCTCCTAAATCCACATTTATCTCTTGTGGTTACAACCAATCTCCTAAAAATGCAAGATACAAATCGTCTCAAAATCCTCCCATACGTGATTCCTATCCTTTGGATGTGCATAATTAATGATCCACATCTTCTACAATTATTCCACAAATCCTCATGAGTTGGAATTTGAAATTCTAATTTGTGGTTGTGTGGCCAAGTAGGACCCTTCTAGTATCTCCAGGTAGGCCTACAATATCACAAAACTCATAACACTTTAGATATGTATGAAAATTTGTCAATTTCCTAACATTTAATCACAAATTCACTTATAATAGTTAAAATAAATGACTTGCAAAATAATAATAATAAACCCATATGTTTATGAAAATGGTTACTTATGCAGGCTTATGGAGTTCCAGAGTTACGAAATGAGGTTAAAATGATGGAAATGAAGGTGAAAGTGGATGACATTTTGTAGACTTAACACTTGCATTGTTCCTTGAGGAATTAGTCCCTATTATTTAGTAAATTCCTCTAATTGAATTTTGTAATTCCTTAGGTTGATCATCTCGCTGCATGCAACATCTGTAAACTCAAGGCTAGTCTACAACTAATGTTACACTACCTTGGAATGTCCACCTCAACTACGTAACTCAAATTCTCTGCATGTACTTGATATTTTGGGTTGACTAATCAATTAACTAGATGATCGTCGTGTTTGACTTAAGTCCCACAGCTTAACTCACCTTCCACTAGTCCCTACAAAAGTTGGAACTATTTTAACAGAAAACAACCTGAAATTATTGATATTGATTTCTATACATTAGCAATCACACATAAAGAAATAAACTCTAACTCTTTCAACTCGAATTTAGTAAGTAAACTAGGTGACACAAGCCATGTCACACAAGTTAATATCATCCAATTTGTCTGTTGATGTGGAAATTCGAATTTTCTCAGCTTAATAAAGGTAAAATCAAATTCAGAATTTCTTGCTGCATTTTTCAACATTCTCTGTTAGCAAGAAAGGGATTATTAACCACTCCTATCCTGCACCTATGTAACTCAAACTTCCCTCTTGACTAGGCCTTTGTCAAAATATGAGCATATTGTTCCTCTATCAGAATGTTTTGCAACAACATTATCCACCTCTGCACACAATCCCGTAAATGGAGATACCAAATATCTATATTCTTGGATTAATATTGAAAAACAAGATTTTTAGAGAGATTGAAGCAACTTTGATTATCACATTAGATTACAGCTAGATCCATCATTTGACAAAACAAACCAACAAGTACCCTTCTCATCTAGATCGCCTCACATGTTGCTTGACTGGAAGCCATGTATTCTGCTTCTGCCGAGTTGAGTACCACAAATATTTGCTTCCTGTTGTACCAAGAAACCATTGTGGACCCAACACTAAAAATTCCACCTAACTTACTCTTACAATCTTATGGACTTCCTGCCCAATTTGCATTTGTGAAGCCACATAGCTTCACTCCCTCTACTCATTTGTACCATATTCCAAATTGGGTAGTGCCTCTGAGATATTGTAGACCATGCTTAACTACCCTACAAAATAATTTCTTTGGCCTAACCATAGCTTGGATACGCTGGTTGACTGCATAACACATATTTGGTCATGTGTTCACAAGATACATTAGTGAACCCACAAACTACTGGTAAGAAATAGCATCCACTTCCTCTCTTGAATTGGCATCCTCTTTCCTCTAGTTGGTTATTATAGGTGTCTCCATGTGTTTGTAGTTATCCATGCAGAACCTCTAAAATATATTGCTAGCATACTTGTTGTGAGAACAAACAGCTCCCCATCACCTTGGCATACTTCCAATTCGAGGAAGTAGTGAATAAGACCCATGTCATTCATTTCAAACTCTCTTGAATGGTCCTCCTTGCAAGATCTGATCAACTTCTCATCACCAATTAAAATCAAGTCATCAACATATAAGACAATAATCAACCATTTACTTTCTACCGAGATATGATAGAGGTTTGCATATACTTCACTTTTGCTGAAGCCCAAACTAGTGAGATAGCTATCCATCCTAGTGTACCAAGAATGGGGTGCTTGCTTGAGACCGTACCTCACTCTCTTGAGTTTGCACACATGAAACTCATGATAAAAATTCTCAAAGCCTTCTGGTTGCTCGATATACACCTCCTCCTCAATAACTCCATTTAGGAATGTTGTTTTCACACCCTTGTAGTGGATCTTCCACCCCATCTATGCAGCCAAAGCAAGAATTGATCTGATGGATGATTACCTTTCTATAGGAGCAAAGGTCTCCTCATAGTCAATCTCCTCAACTGAGAGTACCCCTTGGGCAAAAATTTGGCCTTCAAATTTTCTATGCTTTTGTCTATTGCATTCTTTACCTTGAATATCCATCTCAAACCCACGACTATTTTATCTTCTAGTCATGGGACCAATTCCCAAACATTATTCTTTACAATGTATTTTTATTCCTCTACCATTGCATCAGCCCACACAGGTTTCTCTATTTCTTAGTTGAAAGAGGATGGCTCAATCTGTACAAGATTAGGCATTAGAGCCATGTAGCTAGTGTATTGATATGGTGACCTTCTTTGTCTGTGTTGATTTGAAGGATAACCCACATTCTCCTTGGCATCCTACACAAGTCTCTCAGATTCCCTGGTAATTTTCTTACATTATATGGATGGTTGTGCTTGAGTCGTTTTCTCCACTCTCTTCTACTCAACTTGTGGCTACTCCATAGCTTCTTAAGGTTCCTCCTTTGGAGCTAAAATATCCTCTTTTGGTGGGATATGTATCTCCCTCTCAAGTGCACACGAAAGTTGTGGGGAGTTTCTATGTAACCCACAAATACCCCCAATTATGTTTTTAGCTCTAGTTTCTTCCTTGATTAGTTGGAGACATGGTAGTAGGCAGAGGCTCCAAAAATCTTGAAGTGTGACACATCGGGCTTTCTCCCTAAGAAAGCCTCCTCCAGTGTAATCATGCCAAGCATCCAATGAGGACTCTAGTTTTTCAAATAGACTGTTATGTTGCATGACTTCGCCCAAAAATGTAGAGGTAGGCCTTGATCATACAACATCTCCCTCACTGCTCCAACAAGGCTATGGTTCTTCTCTCAGCCACTCCATTCCGATGTGGGTTGTGGGGTGTTGTCAACTCTCATTGAATGCCTTATTTTGCACAAAAATTTGTAAACTCATTCAAGACTTACTCACCTCCATTATCACTTCTGAGAGCCTTCACCTTCTTGCATGTTTCTTTGTCAACTAGTGCCTTGAATTGTTCAAACTTGGAGAATGTCTCATCCTTCTTTTTCATGAAGAAGATGCAAGACTTCCATGAGAAGTCATTAATAAAAATGATAAAATATTTGTGTCTAGCAGTGGAGGTTGTCAAGAAGGGTCCAAAAACATCAGATTGGATCCTTTCAAGGATTGCATATTCTTTTTTCCCAATCATGGAATGTGGATTTTGTGTAGTTCCCCAATGTAAATCCTTTGCATACATCCTTCTTCTCAAGTTCTCCTTTGGGGAGACCTGTCATTATCTGCTACATGATCTTCAAAGCACCATGATGTAAATGGAAAAGTCCTATATGAAAAAGTTCACCGACATCGTGGCTCTACACCTTCTCCGCCTTTGTGCTTAATGTAGCACAATCCTCCACATCTAGCTTGTACAAGTTGTTCACATGAACCTCGATCTACTTCACCTATCTCCACATCTAGCTTGTACAAGTTGTTCACACGAACCTCGATCTGCTTCACCTATCCTGTGGCTATCTATCACAAGAATTCCTTTCCTTTACTGAAGGTATTATCTTAACCACAGTCTTCCAAAACTACAACAAATATGATATTTTTCTTTAGGCCCAAAATGAACATGACATCCTTGAGACTGAGGGGAGAGCTTGACTCCCTTTGAATGGTGACTGTACCAATCCCAATCGCACTATACCTTCCATCATCCCCCATATTGATGTGCATCTGCAATTTTTTCTCCTTCAGGTCACTAAAAAAATCTTTATTGCTCGTCATGTGGAATGATGCACTTGAGTCCATGTAACACATCCTCTCCATCACCGTGTTGGCCATGCATGCAATGAGGGTAAAGCCAAGCTCGAACTATGAAGCCAAAGCTTCACCTGCTACTCCCCATGAGGCCTTATTGGTTTCCTTAAATTTGTGGATACTTCATGCCATATTTCCTATATTCATGACAATGGAAGCAATTAATTTTTCCACAATTAAAGTAACATTAGTTGATGAAAAAGGTGAATAGAAAAAGTAGAAGTCTACATAAATATAATCATAAAATCATAACATCCTCATTTATCTTATGAAATTATCTTCTTTTGGAGAGGAGTAATGGTAGACGAAGAAAAAGAAACATCAAATCAAAAATAACTGGTCACCTTCGAGTCTCCAATATTGGATCCGGTAATGGTAGTAGAGATGAGGAAAAATCCACCATTAGGCTTACAAAATTTTCATGAAATGGTTTTTTAAGACACACATGGTTATATATATATATATATATATATATATATATATATATATATATATATATATATATATATTTCTTCTAATGAATTCAAAAAAACTTAAATTATTCCTATTACTCATAAAGGCATAGTTTTACATTTGTTTATGGGATCGGACAAGAAATACTATTCAAACATAGGATATATCAATAAAAAATTTCCAACGAAATATTCGGGAATATTGTAAAGAAAGAGATATATGAGGATGGATGTTTAGAATAAAAATAATATATATATATAATATTCAAATATTCGAACAAAGTAAATAACATATGGATATTATTTAAACTCCCTTCTTAATGGAATTAGATGTAAGTCATTAGAATAATTTAGTGTAATGGGATTTAAATATATGTAAATTATATTTTGAAGAAATATGTATGTTATGTATGTTAGGTGAACATTATTATTGAGACAAATCTACATTTGGTAAGGGATCTAGAGTATTATCTCTAGAGTTGATAAATCAAGAGAAAAAGAGGTGACTAGAGTTGACTTTGGAAACTTATTAGAAATATTTAAAATAAATTATGTGTACTCTTATCTCACAATTAAACTCATTACAAATTAAGAACAAGCAAAGAGGAGAACAATTCACTATTTTCAATTTTTGTCGTAATTGTAGAAAGAAACATCAGTTATGATAATTCCATTCAAATAACAGTGAAGCTTGTGCTATTTGTACATGGAAACATACAACATACACTTACCTATCATTTCCATAACTCAAAGTAGTAT
This sequence comes from Pinus taeda, assembly GCA_000404065.3. Classification (NCBI taxonomy): domain Eukaryota; kingdom Viridiplantae; phylum Streptophyta; class Pinopsida; order Pinales; family Pinaceae; genus Pinus; species Pinus taeda. The sequence goes on along the minus strand of APFE030865706.1, from coordinate 112,277 downwards.
TCCAAGGAGGTAATGAAGCGATGGAACAAGTATTGTTTGTTAAACCAAAAATATCATGTCATCCTTGAGAAAAAAGTATGGCTCAATATCCTTCACAATAATTTACTTCATATGCCAATCAACATTATCATTAGAACTGGTATACCTTTATTGCTTGGAAAGCATGATCTCCATAGGAACTTCAAAACCAATCTTGGAAACAATGATGGTTATTTCACCTATGGAAACATGCCTTGTTATCCTTATCCTTCAACAATTTAAACATCCTCACAACAATATTATTTTCATATCGAACAACCACAATAATCCTTATAGATCAATAACAACCATATCCTACATAGGGAAAAATTCGAGTGCATAAACGATTTCATTCACTAATAAATCAACAACCTCCAAGGCCTACCCAACTATCTACTCAACCCTCTCAATTAACCAATAATAAATATATCAACATATTTACAACATTGAATTACAAACCTTTCAAACATATTTAATTAGTCTTGTATATTTGTATGTTATTCATTTAAAATCTTGAAAGGCAGTTAACAAATATTCTCCTATTATTATCGAAGAATAAATCAAGGATTGGATTCCTAATCAATCAAATGATTATGATAATTCCATCCCAATGAAATAAAATTATTCTCCCCAAATAGATCAACCATAATACCTCCCTATCTAGAAATATTGAATTTGGGAAAATCTATAATTCAACTTCTATTAGATTTATTAAGAAAATTAAAAAATGTTTGCACTAAAATTCCTTTATTTCAATATATTAAAGATATAGTGATATAATAAAAACTAATTTTTGAGTTTATGTTAAAAATAAATAAATAAAATATTTAAATAAAAATATCCACCCTTGGTTGAAATAATTATCAAATTAGAAAATATAATGTTACGAAGAATTTTGAAATGAAATTATGTTGATCTATTTAAAACCTTTGAAAAAATTCCTAGGCTGTAGAGGGTAGAGGAATCAATGTCAAAGATGTTAGAACTTTGTGAATTAAAAATATTATTAACTAGAAGAAATTGAGTTTTTCATTTTAGCTGTAAATATTTCTCCTTTAACCATCCTACAATATCAATATTTGATAAGAAATAGGAGAAGATATGGTGTTGCATGGAATTATTATTGTTTTATTGTTGCACCTTTATGTAATTACTATGACATTCATATATGAGAAACTCGATATGTTTATATGCAAACAGTATAATGTAAATAAATATGGCAATGCTAGTGATTACGAGAGCAACATCAAGATAGTATTGAAGTATTTAGTGAATGTTTCCACCCAATGAGTGATCCATGTGGATGTTGTTGGCTACCCACCTAATCCACTTGGACACCCACCACTGTCTCTTTCAATTTTTCCGTTTTTCCTTAATTGTAGCACAATTTACTATTTTTGGCAGTTTTTCGAGTGTTAAACTTCCGGAGCCGTTTTGAGGCCCTAAACGACATTTTTTTGGGAAAATAGGGGCTTTCATGGAACATAGACAAATGTTGGACACTCAAAAATTGTATTCCTCGGATAGATCTTTCTAACGAGGTATTGTGCGCATCAAACGCTGATGATATGCCAAAGTTACGACCCCGGGAAGTTGATGTACCAATTTACCCAAATGGGGCCCATAGTTTTGTCGCTTCATCTCCTAGGGTTAGAATTTTGGATGTTTAAGGTTTTCCATTGTTTATTACTAATAAATAGGCCTCCGAGCCTCATTGTAACACATTTTAGAAGCATGTAGCCACCACATCTCTTTTTAGAGATAAGCTACCATCGCCCGAGCTAGTCTTGTTTCCATTCTATTTGTAGGAATATTTCACTGTTTGATATAAATGAAATGAAGTCTTATTTATACTACATCTCTATATTTATGGTTATATCTATAAGTTTTTTTTTCCTTTTTAAGTTTAGATCAATGGTATCAAAGCGGTCTTCTCTTTCTCTATTTTTCTTTACATGTCCCCAACGAGGTTGAGATATAAGGAGTTCTGTCTCAAAATAGACGAAATTTTGCAACACTAGCCTCACAAATCCCGATGGCCTCCCATGGTGGAAGAGAAGAAAGATGAGGGGATAGGAGATCCTTCCAAAATCTTGCTCGAAGAAGCCCTCTAGCGACAAAGGAATGTGATTGTGGACAACTTTGCCCAGATCCTTTAGTGGCTACCCAAGGGCGATGTATCTGCTTCGAGCAGCTACTTTGGCAGCACCACACCCTTTAAGCTACAAGTTAACTTTGACATCCCCATATTTGAGGGTCAGATAGATGCAGACGCGATAGATAAATGGTTAGATCTGCTAGAAGGATATTTTTCTATTGATGATTTTTCCAACCAAGAAAAGATTACTTTTTCAATTCTCAAAGCCGCCCCCCACGTTAAGGAATGGTGGGAAACCTACCATAAGAAGAAGGATGAAAGTACACCCTCACTATTTTGGGTCGCACCCACATGGAATTTATTCGGGGACCCCATCAAGGAGCAGTGCTACCGTGTTAGGAGCTATGAGGATAAATACATAAAGTGGACCAGTTGCAGCAGGGAAGGGGCCAAGATGTGTCGTAGTTTACTAATGCTTATCATACCCTTCACACGAAGTTGGGTATCAAGCATTTTGTTAAAAAATTGGTACTCAAGTACCACGTCTACCTCCATAAGTACATCCAAGATGAGATGGATTTCCTATACGTCTCCTTGCTTAGCACAACATACTGATACACTCTCAAGATTGAGAAAAAGTTTAAACAAAAAAATCAAGACTTTGGATCTGTGGATTCAAAGCAAAGGAAAGGTACCCACAAACTGTAGAGCTAAGGGAAAATATAAGGCAGTGTGGCACAGCATAAACCGCCAAAGCTGCAAGCAAAGAAAAACACCATGAAGACAAAGAAGGGCATAGGAAAGTGGTGTGAGTTCCATAAGACCTGCACTCACAACACGAGTATCGGGCCAAGCAGTCACTAGTGGCCAAGGTAAAGACATCCGAGTGAGAAATATGTTATGACTCTGAGTTAGAACCCAACAAGAGGAATGACAAAGGGAAGAAGATCATTGATGTGGAGTTGAGTGCCACTATGGCCACCACCAAAATCCAGAAGATTAAGCCTAAAGATCTATAAGAGGGGGAACACCTATTCCACTAACAAATGTGGGTGAAGAGTTCTCCGTTGCAGCTCATTTTCGACAGTGGGAGCCAAAATAACCTCATTTCAACAAAGGTCATGAAGCAGATGGACCCACCGACTACAACACATCTGCATTCATACACCATCAGGTGGCTTCACCAAGGACGAGATCTCTGCGTCAGCTAGTAGTGTCACTTTCCCTACAACATCAAGCCCTTCACGAATGATGTACTACGTGATGTTGCTCCTCTTGAAGTTTGTGATGTCTTATTAGGAAAACCATCATTGTGGACGTGTCATGCTATATGTGAGTCTAGACCCTACTCTGTTATTATTTCTTTGGGTAGTAAGTTATACAGGATATTAGAGGTAGCCCTGTCTACTACCATTTCTTTGATCTTTGCTAAGCAATGTAGTAAGATCATCTCCTAGACTAGGAAATTTGATTTCTTTCTGATTCTCTCTTAAAGTAAGGGGCATATCATAGCCACATCCTTGGCCCCAGGGAAGGGTTCCTCCATGAAGTAGAATCCGGTGGATATAGGCGTGGAAGAATACAAGGACATCTTCTCCTCACCCACAAGGTTACCCTTGCAATTTCAGGTCAAGCATTCAATCGATTTGACTCTCAAAGAACTTATACCCAACATGCTAATATATCATTGCTCCATTATGGAAAATGAATAGACCAAGCGAAAAATATAGGATTTTTTGCAAAAAGGGCACATCCGACCAAGTTCCTCACCTTGTGGGAGCTTGATTGTACTTGTACAGAAGAAGGATGGGACTGAGAGGCTCTACATTGATTATCAGGCACTAAACAAAATCACTGCCATGAATGGGTATCGAATCCCACAGATTGATGACATTTTGGACCAACTCAAGGGAGCCAATTATTTTACCAAGGTTGATCTGAAGTTTGGCTATCACTCCGTTCCAATATAGCCCAAATATGTATGGAAGACCACCTTCAAATATAAGGAAGGCCTTTTTGAATGGTTGTTTATGCCCATCAGGTTGAAACATGACCCTGCTACTTTTATGAGGCTAATGGATGATATCTTGTGGCCCTTCACCAACTCATTCATGGTTCTTTATCTGGACGACATCCTCATCTCCAGCATGAGTTGGGAAGAACACTTGCAACACATTTGGTAGGTCTATCAAACCCTTCTATAGCAAAAATTTTGTGCCAACTTGGAGAAATGCACCTTTCCCATGAGCCAGGTCCAATATTTGGGTTACATCATAGATGAGCGTAGAGTGCATGTGGATCCGACTAAGCTCCCAGTCATTCGAGATTGGCCAGCGCCAAACTCTCAAACAAAGCTTTGTAGCTTTTTGGGCCTTGCAAATTTTTATCAAAGGTTCATGTTAGGATTCTCCCATATCACTTTGCCTTTGAGTCAGATTATTAAGGACAGAGCGAAAGAAATTTTTTCCTAGTCTAAGTCCCAATATAAGGTGTTTTTTGAGTTGAAGCACCAACTCTACTCCGCACTGACACTCACACTGCGTGACCTACAACAACCCTTTGAAATCGAGACAGATGTCGCAAACTATGTTATTGGTGCAGTCCTCACCCAACACAAGCATCCAGTGGCCTATCATAGTGAGACACTTCCTAATACAATTCGGAAGTACCCCACCTATGTTAAGTAGATGTATTCCATTGTGCAGGCTTGTCAGCAATGGAAGAATTACATTCTCCGGAAGGACACGTCATCTGCATTGATCACCAACCTCTTCACTTTATAAATACACAAGGGAAGTTGCAAAATGATCAGCATCAAAAGTGGTCTACAGATCTACAACAATTTCACTTGAACATTAAATAAAAAAGGGGTAGCACCAATAATGTTGCAGACTTCCTCAGCCGACCCCAAGTTGCAACACTGACAACTATTCTCAAGTCTCATGGAAACGAGACCTCTGAATGTCCACAACTATACAAAAATGATCCAGATTTCGCCTCCACATAACAGATGCTAGTAGATGGAAAGCAAGTTCTTGATTTCTACCTTTAGGATGCATTATTATTCTTCCTACGTCACCTTTCTATTCCTTCAAGAAAGTTTGACAAGCTGATTTGGGAGGCGCACTACAGTCGGGTCACAGGACATTTTGGTGTGGAGAAAACTATGGATTTAGTACAAAAGTACTTTTATTGGCCCAAACTGCGAATGGATGTTAGGAAATATATCAGATCCTACACTTCCTACGCAATCGCCAAGCCAACCATTAAGAAGAAAGGCTTGTACACTCCTCTGCCTACTCCCATCCATTCATGGGAATCTATCTCCATGGACTATATGTCTGGCCTCCCTTCTACCAAGCATGGTAATGACTGTGTATTTGTGGTTTTGGACAAATTTTCTCAGATGGCAATATTAGCGACCTGCAAGAAGAGTATCACGGTAGAGGAAACTACCAAACTCTTCATTGAACGAGTATGGGTACATTTTGGGATCCCACAGACCATTATATCAAATTAGGATAGAAGGTTCCTCTGCACATTTTGGTCAGGCCTCTAGACACTATTGGACACCAAGCTCACCAATTCGAATTCCTTCCATCCCTAAACTGATGGCCAAACGGAGGTTGTCAATAGGATGATAGTGCACATACTCCACATGTACAACTCCAAGCATCCATGAACCTAGGATGAGAATCTTCCCTATGCATAAAACAATTATAATATCTCTCTCCATATCTCGACTCATCGCAGTCCCTTTCAAGTGGGTCTAGGATTTCATCCATTGTCTCTGATTGATGTTGCCATGCCTCATGCCACTACACAGACATAATCTACACATGTATTATCTAAGGCTGATAAAGTGACTAGATTTATTGAACATATTCAACACATCCATCAGAATGTTCACGACATTTTTGAGAAGTCAAATGTCAAGTACAAGCAGTGACATGATCAACATCTGGTGCCACAAAAGTTTCAGGTTGGCGATAAAGTTTGGTTGCATTTGCAGAAATAACAACTTGCCAGAGCCCATCGAATGCTCAAACCACTCTGATATGTTCCTTACACCATTACCAAGGTTGTGGGAGACAATGATTTTTAGCTCAGCATTCCCCCATTCATGGGCCTACACCCATGTTCAATATGGACCACCTACAACCATACTTCGCAACATTACTAGACACATCAGATATTGCAAAACAACTCACACCAATAGAGTTAATCCCAGACTGGATAGAACATCCGAAAACTGATTGGATTATGGAGACATAGGTCAAAATCACTCACCAGTAGAAGATCTTACTATATTGGGTGGTCAAAGTTGGTCATCTCCTGCACCAAAGCAAGTGCCACACCAAGGACCAAGTTCAACAGAAGTTTCCCCATCTCAATGAGGCACTCAACGCAATGGGGACCATTTCTTCCTAAGAGGGGAGGACTGATCCAAGTGGATTTTGGTGGCCACATGCCTATTCCACTTGGACAACCACCACTGTCTCTTTCATTTTTTCAGTTTCCTTAATTGTAGCACAATTTACTATTTTTGGCAGTTTTTCGGGTCCTGAACTTTCGGAGCTGTTTTGAGGTCCTAAAAGATGTTTTTTTGGGAAAATCAGGGCCAATCTTTAGAATAAACCAATTTTGGCTAGTTAGAATTTATATTCCTTGGATAGATCTTTCTAATGAGGTATTGTGCACATCAAACAAAGATTGTATGCCAAAGTTAGGACCCCAAGAATTTGATGTACCAATTTACCCAAACGAGGCCCACAGTTTTGGCGCTTCATCTCCTAGGGTTAGGATTTTTGATGTTTATTGTTTTTCATTTTTTCTCAATAATAAATAGGCCTTCGATCCTCATTTTAACACAGTTCAGAGGCATGTAGCTGCCACATCTCTTCTCAGAGATAAGCTGCCATCGCCCGAGTTAGTCTTATTTCCATTCTGTTTGTAAGAATATTTCAGTATTTGATATAAATGAAATGAAGTATTATTTCTATTGTATATTCATATTTATGGTTATATCTTTAATTTTTTGTGTTCGTTTTTAATTTCGGATCAATGAGGTTGAATCACCACATATTCCTATGATCAATTTAATGGCCTATAAAATGTTGTGGTGACATATTTGAGCAACATTGTCAAAATTGTTCCACTATGGCATCAACCATGGTTGATGAATATTTCCTAACACAATTGGTGCTTGGGTTCAGTTGGAATTGTAGTTCATTTGATATGAGAAATATAATTTTTCCTCTGCTCTCGATACGAGCGACATTTATCATCTTGATAATGTGGACAACATCGAAAATTTTAAAGGTTTCAATCACACTCTCAGAACTCTCATGAAGTTTCTATTAGAAAAATATCCCTCGAACATGAAAAAATTCACCACTTGATAATATGTGGTGGGTGGAACTTATTCAAGTTCTACAATGAATTAAATATAATCTAGTATAATCAAATAGTATTTAATCTCATATTTTTTGTGGGAGATCATGGAAACATGCATGTAACATATACATTACTTTCATGTGCACTTTCTTTGCACAGTTAATGATCTCTTAAATAATGATTCATTGTTGGCATCCGTGAAAAAGCTACCAAGTAAGTTATTTTTTATGCCGGTTTTATGACCTTTGTCAATAAAGGAAAAGTGACTCAAATCGAAGCTCTTTAAATAGCTTAAGCATTTTAAATGGTCCAAGCTATTTGCGATGGTCACTCTCAAAAGGTTTTAAGTCTCTGTTAGCCTTTGGATGTTTCTTCTTGCGAAAAATAAAACCACGGGAAACTAATCCTAACCTACATCATTTATGTAAAAGCTAAACTATTGTTAATATATGTAAAACTACTAGTTAATAAATAATAAGATACAATCTAAAGGTTAACTAATATAATGTATATAGTCAATCTAAACTAATAGTTATATGTGTAGAGTTATCAATTAAATAAATACAATACATAAACGGAATTATCGTTAGTGATACAAAGCTATAATAAATATAAACTAGCACAAACATAGTCAACCATATAGAATGTGGACAACCATGGCCAACCATGTTCAATGTGGCTATCCACCATTAACATATTTAACTATGGTTAACCATAGTCATCATTGTCAAAATGGTATAACATAGTCTCCACGATTAACCATTGCGAGCCATAGTCAACATTTCCAACCATCGTTTACCATAGCCAACTATGCTCAATCATAGTGAACATTTTCAGCCATACTTAACCATTTTCAACTATGGTTAGCCATTGTCAAACATCGTCACCCATGCTCAACCATATTAAACATGGTCAAACATTGTCATCTATGTTCAACCTTTGTCCACCATGGGAAACCATGGTCAAACTATTTTTAACCATGGTTGACATGCCCAACTATAGTGAGCTACAGTAGACCATGGTCACATTGTAGACCATGGTCACACCATGGTGAACATAGTCAATCATGAAAAATCATGGTCAACCACAGTCAATCATGGTCCACTAATTATTGGTAAACTAGAACATCTACATTGATAAAAGTGGTTGATATATGTTAATCTACACCATTAATTTTTTGAAATAAAAAGTAACACCCACAAACATATATCAACCATTTTTTATTAATATAACTATTATTATGTTAATGTAGTGATAATTGATGAGTGCGATGATATCTAAAGACACTTGTGCTGAGGAAAATTTCATATAATGGATGTCGTCACATGTAAAATGAGTAATATTAAATAGTATACAATAAATCAATAATTGACTTGCTATCTATTTATCTTGAACATGTAAAATGGAATCAATAACTGCAAATAAGATGGGAGTCTCAGCAGTACGTACAGCTTGTAGAGTATAAACCCTCGACAAATTTACAATAGTTTTAACGACCCTAGCACGGGAGTCAGTATAAATTTTTTCACTTATTTAATAGGATAAGTGGACAACACCTAGAATAACTTGATGCAGTGAATTTTGGGCCTTAAGTCTTTCTTTTTGGAGATCTCCTTCCAACAAGTCTATAGGGAATATAATTCACAATCGAACGTACTCTCCAAGCATGATTTGTCCCTTTTGCCTGGGCAGATGCATGATGAGCTATTTTCTAAGGGGATTTCCCTTTCTCATATCTCTTTTGAAATTTGTTAATGTCTCTTGCTTCCTTTGGTAACTTTTGGTTTTCAAGTCCCTAACACTCTTTGAAGATAAAAACGGGAAGACAAATTAGAAATGAAACTTGCAAATCATGGGTGAGACATCCTACTCCTCGAGAGTACCCAATAATTCTTTCTCTATTACATTGTCCATAAAATCCAAAATAAATAAGATTACATTCAATTTAGGGAGATCAAAACTATCTCCTAAAAACTATGACCTAAATCTAAACTAAGACACACACACAATCGTGAAACAAAATTTCTCCATTAATTTCAAGTCTCTCTCTTAATGGAGAAAGGATTGACTTTCAAACCTAGCATCTCCCTAAGTAATTCAAATTTGATCTTCCCAAGAGACTTGGTGAAGATATGAGCTGCATTTTCACAACGGTTACAATATTCAAGAAAAATCTCTTTGGACTGAACCTTTTCTCTAATAAAATGAAATTGAGTATCTACATGTTTTGTTTTTGCATGAAAAACATGATTTTTATAGCTTGATTTAACTTTGGTTGTCACATTTAATCACTGTAGCATCCTTCTGTTCTTATCCTTCATCTTGAAGAAGTCTTTTCAACCAAATTGCTTCACAAGTGGCTCCACGTACATCTTCATATTTTTCTTCTGCTGATGATAAGGATACAATACCCTATTTTTTACTGCCACAAGAAATGGCCTCAAACCCAATATTAAAAGCATACCCAGTTATAGATCTTCTATCATCTAGATTTCCAACCCAATCTAAATTTGAATAGCTTGTGACTTTAGCATCGAAATAATCAGTATATTTAATGCCAAAAGATATGGTTCCTTTAAGATACCTTAGGACACCTTTTGCTTCCATGTAATGATTTTCAAGAGGTTTTGTCATAAACTGACTCAACACAATTACTAAATATGCTAAGCGAGGTCAAGTTATTATCAAATAAGTCAAACTTCCAAGTAGTTGTCTATACAATGTAGCATCTACCTCTTTAGAACGATCATCACTTTGAAATTTAACATTCTGTTATATAGGTACTGAAGCAGTTTTACACTGATCCATTTTAAATTTCTTCAACAATTCCCTCACGTACTTTACTTGAGTAACAAAAGTTTGGAAAACATCCCTCTAGACTTCAAGACCTAAACAATAATGCATTTCTACAAGGTCCTTCATTTCAAATACCTGTGACATCTGCATTTTAATTTCTTCAACCAATTCATCAGAATTTCTAGTAACAATTAAACCATCAACATATAAGGAAATAAACACAATCTACCCCTTTGAACCAAATGTGGTATACAGATTTGGATCATTTTTGCTTCTCTTATAACCATGGTGTAAGAAGAAAGAGTTTATTTTCTCATACCAAGATCCAGGAGCCTATTTCAACCCATACAATGCCTTTTTTAATTTACAGACCAAGTGTTCTTGCCCCTTTTTAATGAACCCTTCAGGTTGTGTTAGATATAGTTCTTCCTTCAAATCTCCATTTAGAAAAAGAATATTTTACATTTATCTTTTGTAAACTCCAATGGTACATCGTAGCTAGAGCTATTAACATCCTAATAGTATTTAACTTAGCTACATGAGAAAAAGTCTCCTCATAGTCAATCCATTCTTTCCGTGAGTACCCTTTGGCCACAAATCTAGCTTTATACTTGTCTACACTACATCTACTTTGAACTTAGGTTTATATAGCCATTTACAACCTATGGGCTCTCTTCATTTTCCCGTTCAATTAATTCTCCTATTTTATTTTTAATATAGACTCATACACTTCTTTCATAGCTGACATCCATTCTTCATACTAATTTGCTTCATTATAATTCATGGGTTCAATAGTGTTTAAAACACTTGTCCTAAGAGCATAATCTTTGTACCTTTCTGGTAAGTGAGTATGCCATCCTGATCTCCTTGGTAGTGGACTTGCCAAATTTTATCCTGTGTGATTTCTTGCTCACCTATGAGCGGTCTTCGACTACTAAATGTGTCCACATCACTAGATTCCTCTTTCTATTGTTGCTATTGTAAATGATTGTCTTTAGCTTCATCATTATTGTCATCAATCACTAAAGGCATGTGCCACTCTTTATAACTTCTATCCTTATTCCCTTCATCAACCTGTTCATTTAAGATAACATCTCTACTCGTAATTACCTTCTGAGTAAATGGATTAAACACACTATATGCTTTGAAATCAGAACAATACCCTACAAATATACCTTTTATAGCTTTAGCATCTGATTTATTCCTATTTTCCTTAGGAATCTGTGCAAAATCTCTATAACCAAATACTCTCAAGTGATGGATTGCAAGTTAAAAATCACATAAAGCCTCAAATGGAGTGTTGAGATCATGACACCTCATTGGACTTCTATTTTTTAAGTAAACTGCAGTACTAATATCTTCTGCCTAAAAACCATTGGAGAGGTTGTTACCTTTAATCATTCTACATGCACACTCCACTAGAGTCATGTTCTTTTTTTCTGCAACACCATTCTGTTGTGGAGTGTGAGGTGTTGTAAATTGTTGTACTATTCCATGATCGTTGCAATATTTGATGAAGTTCCCAAGCCTATATTCTCCCCCTTGATCTGAGTGGAAGATTTTAATGAATTTCCCTATCTTTTTTTCAACCATATTTCTAAATTCTTTAAAGTACTCGAAAGCATCACTTTTCCCTCTAAGAAATTATATATAGGTATACCTTGTGCAGTGATCAATAAATAGTAACAAATAGTAAGCTCCACGTAAGGGCCTTGTCTGCATAGGCCCACAAATATTAATATGCACAAGTTCAAGTATATCTTTCTTTCTCCTATTTAAATTAGAGGGAAATTCATCCCTGTGCATTTTCCGAAATGCACAAGCTTCACAATCAATATGTTCATTTCTTAAAATATGAAGTCCATCAACCATACCTTATTTCTGTAGCAACAATAAATCATGAAGGTTGATGTTGCCAAAGCTTTGATGCCAAAGATTCTCTATTGTCATAGTCGTTGACGTTAAAAATTGATGTGGCATGCTTGTAAAATTCAACTTATATAGGCCTCCAACTCTTACCCCTGATGCAATTGCCTTTTGATGATCCTGCAAATCCTTTACAACATAGTAAGTTTCGAAAAATTCTACCATTAAATTATGATCTATAATCATGGATATATATATATAATATATATATATATATATATATTATAATATATATAATATATTATATATATAATTAATCTCAGGCACATACATGACATTCTGGATGTACCTGATATTACCATTAGGAAATGTCACAAGAATATCTTTGTACGCTTTAATCTGATATGCTCTGTCATCTCCTAGGTAAATGTTAGCACCATTGCTAGTCTCCTTGAAAATTTCATATCAATATTTATTACACCATATGAGTGGATGCTCCCGAATCCGCAAACAAAGTTTTAGCCTTATCAGTCTTAGCAGAAAGAGCAACACCAGACACAAATAATTTAAGATCATAATTCAAATCTTCACTAGTAAAATTCCTTGTATGCCTCTTATGTCTATGTTTGTTTTCATCATTCTTTTTCTTATAGCAGCCTCTAGCAATATGACTAGTTTTTCCATAGTAAAAACACTTAATTCCTAAATCAATTTTGGCAGATGAAATACCTTGAAATGGCTTTTTCTGAGATGGGCCACCGTTTTTATGTCCTCCTCCTAGTTTTCCTTTGAAGAACTTCTTGTTTGCCACCAATGCCAAATTTGCATTCTGGGGATTTAGGTTTTATCTCTCTCTTCTTCCTGCATCAAAATTCATGTCAGCTCTTCAAGGGAGGGAGATTCCTCCCTTTTGCAAACTCAGTAATGAACATTTGATAATCCTTTGCCATGGCATTTAATGTAATCATGATGAGATCAGTGACAGATACTTTCTCCCCTATGTCACCTAACATGTCTTTCAATTATTTAATTCGTGAGAAGAATGTAGTAATAGATGCATTCTCTTCCATCCTAATGGAGAGAATCTTGCTCTTAAAAAAACACACTATTTGTATTTTTTGTTTCATACAAATCCTTGAGTGTCACCCAAATCTCCTTAGAAGTTTTACAGTCTCAAATATGAGGGATTATGTTGTCTTTTACCAATATCTTCAATAACACCTTCGCTTTATTTTCCCTGTTTTCCCAATCTCGAATTGATGCGACTGTGGCACCTCCGGCTACAATCGACTTTGCTTGATCTTCGTTTTTTATTGTCCATGCACTAGAACCCTTGAGAAATGTCAGCAACTTGAACTTTGAGTTAACATAATTTGGCCCACCAAGCTTATTACTCTCATTAAGGTATGTCTCGATAATGTGATTATTCATTGTGGCAGAACAATTTCAACAACACCCTCCATTTTAACTCACAAGCACCACCAGTAATGCGTCTGATCAATAGATCCATGACTCCAATAACAGATCCAATGATCCAATCAATAGATCTATGGATCCAACACTAGATCCATTAATCCAAAAATTAATCTACGGATTTATTCAACCGATCTAGGCAAGGGTTTCGCAATAGAAAAAACACCACAAATTTCATAGAAGTAGTTGTCTGTGCAGTGTTACCTTAGACACAATGAATAGGAGGAAGTTTTCTCTAAGTCACCTTCATTTGCGCAGTTCTCCCTCTTATTGCCTGCACAATTCTGTGCAATTTTCCCTCAATAAAACTACATAGTCTCCTTCTTTGTCCTCTTTAGCAAACCGTGCAACTTCGTAGATAAGCTTTCGCATGGAGAAAAGATCCCCAACTTGGCTTGTCCTACTGATCTGCTCTCCATTGATCTCTGATGGAGCCTCCTCCCATCCACGCCAGGATTCACTGTTGCACAACTTTGCGAACAAGATCTACACACCTGCATTCACTTGTAAAGGAGGCTTACTCACTCTCCAATCTCTGCCACAAAGGCTCAACTCACCACAGTCCTAGCTCACATAGAGCTCCTTCTGTGCTCTTATACCAAGATAAAAATGAGAAGAAAAATTAGTAATGAAACTTGCAGCTCACAAGTGAGATGAGCTAAACCTAGAGACGTGCTCTATTGCATTTTCCATAAAATCCAAAAAATAAGATTACATTCAATTTAGGGAGATCAAAACTATCTCCTAAAAAATAGGAACTAAATCTAAACTAAAACACACAAGTGCGAAACAAAGTTTCTCCATTAATTTCAAATGTAGACACACAACAGCCAAACAAACTTTCTCTATTAATTTCAAGTTTTTATAATAATATAACTACTATCTTTTTTCTTAGATTTTGTTATTTTTTCTCACCTTTGTGCTATGCTCTGTATAGCAATGAAAGCAACATAGTGGCCATCACGGCATTTCAATGGCGGTATAAGCTTTATGAGATTATGGATATCAGTACTGTTTTGGTCCCGATCTTTGACAATATAAAACATTTACTGCAGAATGAAAATGTTAAAGTGGACAACACCCACGCTTTTTATTTATAAAAACCCTTAAAATAACCAAAATGACGGAATGCGTGTGTTCATTTTAACATATTAAAATGAAGATGTGTGTATTCGTTTTGTAATGCATGAACGGATCCGTAATCTTTGAAAATATAATCGAATTTTCAGGCCGTCCAAAAGGATCCTCACTTTGTTGAATAAAGACAAAATCTTCACGCGGCAGGCCGTCAAGAAATCTTCGCATTATAATTAATCCAAGCAAGTTCCCAAATCTTTGACACAGACTCCTGCCGTTTTTCCAATCATATGCAGCCACATTTGTGGCCTGACCACAACAAATTTGTAAACAAGATTTCCACCACCGTCTAAACATATATGTCGGTCTTCCGTATCTAAATACAATGAGGCTGCCTGTCGACATTGTCTTTTGGACCATCGAAATCCTGCCGGCACAAGGGAGGCCGTCAAATGTCGTTACACTAGCTAATGTACAGAGAATATTAAAACAGTCTCCTTCGTACAAGGCCTCCGGGATATTTTCAGCAATGGTAAAAACAGATCCTTTCAAGTTCTTTCCTCTCTGTTTGGCGTATCTATAGATCTTGCGAATCATGAGCGTGCAAACTCACGGGCTACTTATCCCGTGCAGATTGCTATAAATGTCGAACGTCGAATCATGAGCGTGCAAACTCACGGGCTACTTATCCCGTGCAGATTGCTATAAATGGCGAACGTCAAAATGACCAACGTGACATTCGAAAGATGGGCTTCCTTTAAGGGGACAATCGCCTATCATACAGACATTTATTCAGTTACATGAATTTAGGAAGCGAGGAAGTTATAGAGTTTTGTCGTCCCGCTTTAATGGCGAATAGAACCTGGCGGGGAGCTTCTGATGTTGAATACGAGGTGGAATCGGAGACGAGGAAGGGTCCCTGGACTGTCGAAGAGGATATGCAGCTTATTGGGCATATACGGTTACATGGGGAAGGTCGCTGGAGCTTTCTCGCCAAAGCAGCCGGTATGTCCAAATTTAGTTCTGTCAACACAAACATCGATTATTTAGAGTTAACGTCATTCAACACTATGTTGATCGCAGATTCTGGAAATATTTGGGAATGTGATTAGAAACCTCAAACAAAATCCAATAAAGTTAATTGTTTGACTTCTGTGTTATGATTCTTAAATTCAGAAATATTTCTGGAATCTGCAATTCACATGTGGATGCTACCAAACTATTCTCAATTTTTGCATATGGTAGAAGGCTAATCACCATTTGTTTATGAAGTTCAGGGGCAATTTTTGTTTATAAAGTTCAAATCTAATATTACTAAAAGAGTGAAGATTCATTTCATTCTTTTTCTTCAAATTTAAAAATATCTTGCACTAATATATTTTCAAAATATGGAATCAAATAATGTTTTTTAACTGCAACTTGAATTCTTAAATTATTCAAAAACTGAACGGTGTGCATTGCATAGGACTCAAGAGAACTGGCCGGAGCTGCAGGCAGAGGTGGGTTAACGGCCTCCGGCCTGATCTCAAACGCGACAAGATTTCTCCTGAAGAAGAGCGCTTGATCATGCAACTCCATGGCCGTTTGGGCAATAGGTATAGAACATATACTCATCATGCAATGCAATACAATACAGTATATAGTTGAGTTTCTGATATTTCGTACACATGGCTTTCTAAATATATGCAAATTCAAATGGTCAGGTGGTCTGACATTGCAAGGTGTTTACCTGGAAGGACAGACAACGAAATCAAGAATTACTGGAGAACTCGAATCAAGAGAAAATTGAATCTACAAGTTGAGAGTAGCAGCGCTTGCATGGATGCAGAAAACTTGGTACATTTTGAGCGTTCAAAGGGCTTTTGCTGCTTTCCAACTTCATCTCAGACAACGGCCGACATTCACAATGCAGAGCCTTTAACTAGCGTCCCAGCACAAAATGCTGACACACCAGTTCAGAAAAACCCAAATTCACGTGTACATGATGATATTTTGACACAGGTAATTCCGAGTACGGAAGGAAATTGTGAGTGTGAATTGAAAGAAGAAATTCATGGTCCTCAAATCAATGATGACGGGCAAGGAGGCGGAGCTTTGCAGGAACATTTCGAAGGATCACACGACCAGCTGTTTGAGGACATGTTACCTTACAACCTTTCAGTAGGTTCTCTTTTAAGTCTGCTATATTCTTCTGAGTTCTACGCAGATAGCGTCACTGAATATGGCCAAATACCAGCTTCTTCCTATATGGTGGCGTCCCGGGAAGCCTTTTCAGATAGTGAAGCTTACTTGAATCGTTACTCTGATGTACTGTGGAATATGGATAAAGAAGATGACTGCTTCAATGGCAGTAAACATTCCACGTCTTCGAGTGAAAGACCATGAGTTTGAGGGAAATAAAAGAGCAGCCTGGAAAATGGATTTTGTTTGTTCCGTTTAGGTTTCGCTGACATCACATTCGTTTGGATACGTCACAACGCCAATTTTGACCGTCACGTCACGCTTATTTTGGGTTGTCTTAGTAAACAATTATTTTGAAATAGTTTAATGTATGTTAGCACTGTATAATGGAATAAGTAACGCAGAAGGATTGGTTATATTTGTAGTTCGTGTATAACGTTAGCACCGTATAATGGAATGGTCGATAATGGACAAGGATTGGTTATATTTTTAGTGTGTGACATAGTAATAATTTCCAATTTGATTGGGAAAAAATCTACTCTCAAATTTGACATGTAAAAAATTTGAAAATACACCACTTACAAATTAAAAAAAAAAAAATGAAAAAAAAACCATTATTTTCTTCAATATTGATTTTATTGGGCTCTTCAAAATTCAATACTAAAATTTGAAAATATATATATTACAATTTTTTAACAAAATGAAATAAAAAGTGAAAATCGTGAATTCTCTAATATTCACTCTTACCCCTTTTTTAGGATAGTTTAAAAATAATCTCTCACCCCTTGTCTAGGATAGTTTAAAAATAATTAGAAATACAATGTATTAAATTTATTAATATTATAAAATGGAAAAAATGTAAAAATAAAATTTCATAATATTAATAACAAAATTTCAAAAACTAAAATTCAATCTAAAGAATAAGATAAAGATATCAAAAATAAGTTTCAAATAATCTCCATATATTCAAAGAATTATGCCCTAAATACTAAATACATTTATATAAACTTACACAATATTAAAATTATTTTTAAACCTAACCATCTGGTTATCTGATATAATTATGTTCAACAATAACACAATTGAAATAAAAAACTAATTTTTTTTTTACTTTTTCGTTAAAAATGGAAACCTGTTAATCAAATCATGCACCAATACTCTTGCTCATTATTTCATAGTAAACCAGCTCTGTTGGAAAAGAGATAAAATACTTTTAGCTCTTCAGATTTTAGTAAACAAATTAGTCCCATTTTGCAATTTTTTTTTAACAATGACATATTATCTGAGTATCTATCTGAATTAGGGAATTTTAGTATTTTTATATCCATTGTTCACTGTTTCATAGTGAACCAGCACGGTTGGAAAAGAGGTAAACGACTTTTAGAACTTCTGATTTTAGTTACCGAATTGCCCCCTTATCCAAGAATATATTTTGTACCATAAGGACAATGGCATATTGTCTTAATATCTAACTAAATTAAGGAATTGTAATTTTATGATTTTTATATCAATCAATTTTTATAGTATTTGTATATTAATTGAATTCAAAATAATAATTATAGTGTGTAATATTTAAAATAAGATGTTAAATTTTAGATTTTTTTACAAAATATTAAATATTAAATATGTTTTTTTTTTTTTTTTCTTTTCAATTTATTAAATTAAATATGTTTATAAAGGAAAAATTTAAAATTATTTATATCATTTTCTGAAGTAAATTTTAATTAAACAAATATAATATGTAGTGTTGTTTATTTAATACTTTATTTTTTATGTAAAAAGTAATTGATAATATATTTATTTTAATTAAGATAAAAAAATATTGTTTAAACCTGGATAAAAATATGAAAAACATCTATAAAATATGATGAATAAAAAAAAAATAAAACAAAAAAACCAAAAATGATAAAAACCAAAAATAAAAAAAGACAAAAATATATAAATAAAAAAAAAAAAACAAAATTTAATAAAAAATATAAAAACAAAAATTTAATAAACTATTGAATAATGAAAAATTATTTATATTCATGATAAAAACAAATATTATTTATTGATAATAAACTTTATCATTTAATAATAAATAAATAAATAAAAACAAACATACAAATTTGCAGGTTCAGATTGTGCTTATTTCGAATTGTGCTTAATTGCAAAAGTGAAAAGAGACGATAGGTAAAACCATTCATATTTCCAAAAGGCTTATTTTTGTATTGCTTATTTTAAAATATAACTGTCTTAGTGAAATACTTCAATTAAAACATCGTCGGAAAGTGGTATTTGTTGCATCTAAGTTATCTCTAACTTAGGCTGGACCCTATTGTTATAATTTGTGCTCGGTTTTATTGTTATAACCAGTATTTATATATAATCAACATAGACATGATTATATTTAGGTTGATAGGCATTCTTATGCATCAACACAGTCGTCAACACTTTCATTCTCGTTGGGACATTTGGCATGGTTTCTTACTGGACATCTCGCTGTAGTTCTGCTTGGCATCTGTGTACAGATTTTAGGTCACCCATTCAAGATTCCGAAGGACATGACGGTGCTCCAAGCCTGCAAGGGTCGATATCCCTCGCTTCTGCTATCATTCCCGCCTCTCTATCGCCAGAAATTGCCATATGTGTCTCGTTGAGGTTGAGAAGAGTCCCAAGCCCGTGGCACCTTGCACCATGCCTGCGCTTCGTGGTAATTTATTGCTTTCGCCCTTTTCCATTTGGTTTCCTCCAATCCCCAAGCTATTAAACGCTGCCAGAGGATATGAATTTGAAGGACGCTGATTTTGGAGTTTAAATGTATGGCATGAAGATAAAACTAATACTCCGATGGAAAAAAAGGCAAGGGAAGGGGTGATGGAGTTTCTGTTGATGAATCATCCACTGGATTGTCCAATCTATGACCAAGGAGGGGAGTGCGATCTATAAGGTCAGTCCATGGCTTTCGGATCGGATCGCGGGCGTTCGT
This sequence comes from Pinus taeda, assembly GCA_000404065.3. NCBI lineage: Eukaryota > Viridiplantae > Streptophyta > Pinopsida > Pinales > Pinaceae > Pinus > Pinus taeda. The sequence goes on along the minus strand of APFE030865706.1, from coordinate 92,403 downwards.
CGAAACAAAAAGATTTGTGGTGGATAAGAATCTCGGTCCTCTCGTCAAAACTGTCATGACCAGGTGTATTCAGTGTACAAGGTCTGGTATACCAATCCTATTCCCTGCCACGCTAGGTCAATTTGATTGAAGTTACAAATAAGCCTACACTACCTCTAATAGAACCACGAGGCAAATTTTACTGTCGTCATTCTTACCAGTATTCATGGTTTTTTTTGTTCAAGAAGCATTACTTCTTCAATCATACATTTCCTTTTTTTATTCCTTTTATTTGAAACTAGTTTACTTCAATATTGTTTCATATGAAATTGAAAGTCCTTGGGGACATTTTAAAGTCTATAGTTTTTCAATGTTCATAGATTTTGTCTCATATCCATTTGGAACGGTTTCACAATTTGATGTTTGCATGGTTGTCAGTTCCAATCTTAAATGATAGAATCTAACGCAATTAGGAATTTTTTGCAGTGAACACATGCCCTTGACTTGTATATATCTTCAAGCCGGTTAGGTCAATAGGTCTTCCTATGCATCAACACAGTTGTCAACATTTTCATTCTCGTTGAGACATCTCCCATGGTTTCCTACTCGACATCTAGCTATAGTCTTGCTTGACATTTGTGCACAGATTTTACGTCTCTCTCCTATTGAGAGCCTGGCTATGCTCAGGTTTCTGGTATACAAGCACAAGCTCAATAACATAGACAATCATAGACTTCCTAAGCTAGCTTTAAATTCCAGCCAAAACCACCTAAGGCTTAACCGTGGATAGCATAAGGACACAAGGGCCTGGTTAAACTATTGGGAGATCAATGAGAATGATGCTTTGCAAAACATAAATAACATTAAAGATATTATTACTTCTAAGTTCAAAGAAAAATTGTGGTGTGAGAAAGATTTAGCGTCTAAAAGAAAATTAAGTTATTATAAGAGGGTCATCAACCCCACCCTTGAAGATCAAAAGTATCTCTCTGTTTTAACTAGCTCAAAGAAGAAAATTAATATAGCAAAGGTTAGAACGAATTCTCATGAGCTCCATAGTGAAACTGGCCGTTGGACAGTTCCTAAAACACCATGGATAGAAAGGATCTGCCATATTTGTGAGAATAGGAGCATCGAGGATGAAAACCACTTCCTCTTAGAGTGCCCTGCATACAACCACATTAGATCTCAATTTCACAACCTTTGTTACAATACTGACCTTCCTAGCCTTTTACAATGCCAAAATTATAGTGAGCTCGGGCGGCTTCTCTCCAAGCTTTTTGAGCATAGGAATAAAATCTTAAATCAAAATAATTAATTTATCTTTTTTAGGTCCCATAGACCATTATTTGGTCTCAGCGGACGTTAACCACCACCACCATCATCATCATCATCATATTAATTATTTTTTGCATAAGAGTCAAGGATTAAGTAGTGATACTGCATATTACACTTGTTTATTAATATAATTTTGGTGAGGGAAGATAAAATCATTAATGTGCTAAATTT